>APFE030350870.1:143470-193261 GCA_000404065.3 Pinus taeda
TGATAATACCATGTTATTCATTTGAGCATAGACTATTTAAAGGGGAAATTCTATCATCTTAGATCCATCTTAATTCTGCGTCTACCAGTTTATGATAACCCATGGTATTGATAATACCATGGTATTCATTTGAGCATAGACTATTTAAAGGGGAAATTCTATCATCTTAGATCCATCCTAATTATGGGTCTACCAAGTGCTCAAAGGGATATATAGGTTGGTTTTTATGATAATGAACATATTAAATAGACTTAGGAAATTATATTGTAAAAACATCTTAAGGTGAATGGTTAAAGCATAGACATCGGACAAGTATATTCGTATACTTCTGTTTTAAAATGAAACAAATATAGGGCTAAAAGGAATGGATTGATTGCACTAGTCATCCTTCTATAACTTTCCAACATATTTTGGAGTAAACAGATTGTAATTTGGGTAATTTTTCTAACTGCAAACAGGAACATACTTATGTATTGGCAGGGTGGTTAAGAGGTCCCTAGAAGTGATGAATTTGAATTTTTCTTGGTTTTCTATATAGTATTCGGTTTTTTCTCATGCTTTCTGTGAATGACACGGGTGAATTTTATCCTACACCCACCAGGTTATCAATATGTAATTTCGGTAATTTTGATTTCAAAAAATATTTTAAAGAAATGCAATGATTTCATTTGTGTATTCAATAAACACAATATTCTAATGGAATTTTGCATTTGTGGTTTACCTATACAGATTCCATGGAGAAGTATTAGTGGTGTGACATCAATTGTCCTCAAGAAGAGGCTTTAGTTTTACTCTTTTCTAGAAGCAAATACTTTCTTCCAACATTTTTGAGTTCCATGAAAAATTTGAAAGTCCTAATAGTATTCAATTATGGGTTCAAGAGAGACATAGTATTCAATTATGGGTTAAAGAGATCCACACTGAATGATCTATTGGCCTTATCTTCACTTAGTTTAAAACTATTCACTTAGAGAGCCTGCATGTGCCCCCACTTCAAGAGCATAGTAAAGTCATGTAGGACTTAGAGAAGCTATCTTTAAGCTTTTAGTGTTGATTGGAAAAATGTCTGGGTTCAATAACACCCAGTCGAGCATTAAGCTTCCAATAATGCTAGAATTTAACCTGGATCACTTTTGTGATTTGGAGTAGATGCCCCCTCGTATTTGTGACACATCTTCAGTTGTGAATTGGACTATTACTAACTGTCATTTCCTTTGAATGTTACCTGATGACTTGGGGAACCTAAACTCTTTAATAATGTTAAGGAAGGAAAGAAAGTACATTACGCTAAGTTCTCTTATGCTTTTCAAGTTTTTCTTGGATATCTACAACGTTTCGGGTAGGAAAGTACATTCTATTAATGAAAAATTGTCTTGATAGAAAGGCCCAATTTCAAATTCTAATGCTTTCAAAAAACATTGTATAACTGTAATGTTTCTAAAAGGAAAGCATATTTTTTCAATTTAAGTCTCATGATCCCATATTCCAACTTATTTTTCAGTAACCCATTAGGCTTTGTAGCTTTGAATAAATCCATGTCTTTTGATAAGATCCTCTTCCAAATTAAAATGTAGTTTCCTTTTGGAAATAACCACATACAGTGTCTTCATTTTGTTATTGAGAAAATAGAGGTTGTGAAACAAGCCTGTGCCATACAAGGACTTGATTCATTTATTATGTATCAATTATGGCTCTAGATGTAACAATGTCTTGATTTTGTTGCTTGAAAATAGAGGTTATGCTTTACTATTTCACAGAATTTCTTACAATCTTTCCATAAGTATTGATTTGTAATCTCAGTCACTGAGGGATGACTGTAATGACAAAGGTAATATTCCATGGTTTGAATTTCCCCTCTTACTAGATATTTAAATATATCACCACAATTTAACTATTAGTTAAAGTAATTGTATTTGATTTGTAAACAATTCATTGCTTGATTTATAGATTTTGATTTTTTCCCTTTTTTATCAGATTTGGTATGAGATATCTTCCAAGATTTGGGTTCCATAGTTTCCCCACCATAGCTATGAGGTTCAGATGCTATCATTAAATATTCCCGGAATGTTACAGCTTTTCCAGTAAGTGTGCTTTGAAACATTGTCGTTGCTTTTCCATGGTGTTAATGCAAATAAGCATTGCAACTAGTGTCATTATTTAGATTAAGTGCTGAAATCTAGGTGGTCCTGTAATGATGGAGTGATTGTTTTCTAGCTACTAAGGCCATATGCATTTTTATCTCTTATGCTGTCCTGAGATATTCAAATTCATAATAAGAATTGAGGTCTTGTTTCCACTGTAGATTGCAGTCAGTGTCTTGAACATAATATATAGTAGATTATCTTTTACTAATCAACTGTGGATGTGATCCCTCGCACGAAAGGAAATTCAAAGTGACTTTGATTTCATATTGATTTGTCAAAACATCCACACAAGAAAGGAGATTCAAAGTGACATTGATTTCACACTGATTTGTCAAAATGGAGGCAAGAGAAAAGGAAACTTTGTATTCAACAATGCTCTTAATTTCATATGTACATGCACAGACATATTTGTAGAAAACATTGAAGGGTTGCCTAAGTAATATTTTACATTCCACTACATTCTTTATAGCTTGTAAATAAATAACTCGGAAGAATACATTACACTACTTGTTATTCTTTATTAATCAGTGGTTAAGATTTTGATATTGAACTGGCTAAGATTTTTCTCCTTCTGTGGAAATTTGTGTTCTATAATGCTTTCTTTCCATTCACTATGTATAGCATATAAAGTGTGTCTAATGGAGTAGGAAGATTGGAAAGTCTTGTGATCCTTGAACTATGTTACAAGGAAGAAACCCAATGGGACAAGGTAGGTGCATCCCCACAAAGGGGTCACAAATACCAAAGTTGGTATTGGCTAGTGCCTTGAGCTAGAAAATTCCCTTTACCCTTGTATTAATAGTGAATCTGGAGAGGATTCTAATATTATCTTTATAAGATTTATATCAATTAATATTGATGAATAAAATTCATGAGACATGAGCTAGGATGTCCTTGCAAGGTGGTTGTTGATTATTGGAAGCTATGATGGCCATTATGTCAGGCCAAGTGGTCGCACTCCCTTGATCGTGAGCACGATTGTGATCAAGATGGAAGACTTCATAGTCTAGATTGATTGTTTAGTAGTGATAGTTAGTGGGCTCATTCACAAAAGCTTCTATTTCACTAATCTTTTTTATAGAGTTGTCAGATTCAATTTCCAATGGTTTTAATTACACTATAGAGTTGAGTTCTGAGAGAGTTGTGATTCACAGTGTTAGGTATAGCAGCTATGACACTTGAATGAAGACAAGCATAGTAGAGGTATCAGACTCTGTTATAAGCTTACCTGCATATTATAAGGTATTTGGTTGGCTTTTTTATAATTTTATAAACAAGTTCCATGTCGTGGAAATGTGAAAAAAAAACAGTGATATTGCCACCATGTGGCTCTTGTCATCTATGGTTTTATACTTTTTCAAAAACTTCTCTAAGAGTTCACAATGCTAAGATTCACTAGGACTTTACAAAGTTTTATTATTTAGTGAAAGACTCACCAAGATCTTACAAGATTTTATAATTGAGTAAAATATGCGCCATGCCTAGTGAGAGATTCGCCAAAAAATTATATATAAATATTATATTATTGATAAGATAGCCTTCCATTTTTCCTATATAACATGGAGATTTTCCCATTTATTATACATATAAATTTAGGGGGGGGTTCTTAAAATTTTCCCTCGTGGGTGACCTAGGACAACCCTTCAAAGACGCAAGCAGATAAAAACACCCCGAAGAAGAATAAGGAAATGTGAAAATGGTGTGAGTTCCATAAGAGTTCCACTCACAACACAAGTGAGCGTCAGGCCAAGTAGTCATTGGTGGCCGAGTTGAAGGCTTCCAAATCAGATGCATGTTCTGACT
The DNA here is from genome assembly GCA_000404065.3 of Pinus taeda. NCBI lineage: Eukaryota > Viridiplantae > Streptophyta > Pinopsida > Pinales > Pinaceae > Pinus > Pinus taeda. Next base: position 147,418 of record APFE030350870.1, read on the forward strand.
CTAAGTCAGAACCCAACAAGGGGACTGAAAAAGGGGAGCAAAGAATTGACACAGAGCCAAGTGCCACAATGGCCACCACCAAGATCTAGAAGAATGAGCCTGAAGATCTAGAGGAGGGGAAATGCCTCTTCCACTCACAGATGTGGGTGAAGGGTTCTCCGCCGCAATTCATTATCAATAGTGGGAGCCAAAAGGAACTCATTTCAGCATAGGTCATGAAGAGGATGGGTCTACTGACTATAACTATCTGCAATCATACACCATTGAGTGGCTACACCAAGGACAAGAGATCTGTGTTAGCCAGTAGTGCCTCCTTCCCTACAACATCAAGCCCTTCGCGAATGAGGTATTGTGTGATGTTTCTCCTCTTGAATTGTGTTATGTATTATTAGGGAAACCATACTTATGGAAGTGACATTTTGTATATGAGTCTAGAACTTGCTCTATGATTATTACCTTCGGCAATAAATTGTACAAGATACCAGAGGTAGCCCTGCCTATTTCCATCTCTTTGATCTCTGCAAAGAAATGCAGTAAGATCATTTCACAAACAAGGAAATTTGGTTTCCTTATGATTCACCCTTAGGGAAAGAAGAATATTGTGCCAACGATTTCCAAACAGGGTTCCTTTGCACAATAGTGGCAAATGAACAAGGTCATGGAGGAGTATAGGGACATTTTTGCCTCACCTATGGGGGTATCTCTCCACACTCAGGTCAAGCACTCCATCAATCTGACCTCAGGCACTCTGCTATCCAATAGACTGATCTATTGATGCTATATTCTGGAGAATGATGAGATCAAGAGGCAAATTTAGGAGTTGTTGCAAAAGGGCACATCATTCTAAGATCATCACTGTGTGGGAGCCTGATTGTATTGGTACAGAAGAGACCTAGAGACTCTGTATTGACTATCAAGCGTTGAACAAGATCACTATTCAGAATAGGTACCCAATCCCATGGATTGATGAACTTATGGACCAGCTTAAGGGGGCCAAATATTTCAAAAATATTGAATATAATTTTGGTTATTGCCAGGTGCCTATCGAACCCTTTGTTGTGTGGAAGAAGGCCTTCAAATCTAAGGAGGGCCTTTTCGAATGGTTGGTCATGTATTCCGCGTAAACGAATGCCCCCACAACCTTCTTGAGGTTGGATGATGACATCTTGCGACCCTTCACCAATACATTCATGGTGGTCTATTTATATGACATCTTGATCTTCAGCCAGAGTTAGGAAGAGTACCTCCACCATGTTTGACAGGTCCTCCAAACCCTGCAACAACACAAGTTGTGTGCCAATCTAGAGAAATGCACTTTTGGCATGACCTAAGTTCAATATCTAGGATACATTATTGATGAAATCGGTGTGCATGTGGACCCAACCAAGATGCAAGTCATTCAGGATTGGCCAGCCCCAACCACTCTAACAGAGATCCGTAGCTTTCTGGGCCTCGCCAATTTCTATAGTAGGTGCGTGTTGGGGTTCTCTCATATCACTTGGCCTCTAAGTCAAGTCACCAAGGGCAGAGAGAAAGCAAAGTTATTTTGGTCTGAAACCCAACAGAACTTGTTTTCTGAGTTGAAGCAGTGCCTATGCTCTGCACTAGTTCTCACATTACTAGACCTACAACAACCATTTAAGATTGAGATAGATTCGTCTGACTATGCTATTATGCAATTCTGACTCAGTAGGGGCATTTGGTGGCTTATCACAGTGAGACACTTTCAGACACGCTCCGAAAGTATCCCACCTATGAAAAATAAATGTATTCCATTGTCTAGACCTTCCATCAATTGAAGCATTACAATTTGGGAGAGGAAACATTCATCCACATAGACCACCGACCCCTACAGTTCATACAGACACAAGGAAAGTTGTAGAATGATCACCATCATAAATTGTCCACATACCTACAACAAAATGATTTTAACATTAAGTATAAGAAGTGCAGTACCAATAATGTTATAGACTGCCACAATCGACCACCAATCATGGTGTTGATCATTGTGCTCGACTCTTGTGGGAATGAGACTTCAAGGTGGCCACATATTTACAAGAGCGATCTAGAATTCGACAACACATACCAAACACTCCTGGAATGTAAGAAAGTTAAAAAATTTCACCTCCATGATGCACTATTATGCCACCTGGGACACATCTTTGTTCCCTCAAGTGAGCGTGCCAAGATGATTTTGGAAGTGCACTATAGTCAGGTAGCTCAACATTTCAGGGTACAGAAAATATTGGCAGTACTGTAGAAGTATTTTCATTACTCGAACCTTCATCAAGATGTTGGGAGGTACATTAAATATTGTATTGTATGCGCCATTGATCTAGATTTAAATAGGAATGCAAGCCATAAATGCAGAGATGCAGCAGAAATAATACTTCATTTCATTAATGTAAAACACTAAAATATGCTTACAAATAGAAATGAACTAGCTCAGGCAATGGTAGCTTATCTCTAGGGAGAGATGTGGTCACTACATGCCTCTAAACTATCTTACAATGAGGCTCAAAGGCCTATTTATTATTAAGAAATAATGGAAACAAAAACCTAACCCTAGGAGATGAAGCACCAAACTATGGGCCCCATTTGGGTAAATTGGTACATCAACTTCCTAGGGTCGTAACTTTGGCATACGGTCTTTGTTTGACGCGCACAATACCTCCTTAGAAAGGTTTATCCGAGGACTACAACTTTTGGATCAGCAACATCGGTCTTTGGACCCATGTTGCTTCTAATTTTCCCAAAAAATGTTGTTTAGGGCCTCAAAATGGCTCTTAAAGTTCATGACCCAAAAAATTGCTAAAAATAGTAAACTATGCTACAATTAAGGAAACTGAAAAACTGAAAGAAACAATGGTGGGGGTCCAAGTGGAATTGGCAAGTGGCCACCAATATCCACCTGGATCATTCCTCCCCCCTTAGGAAGCAATTGTCTCCATTGCATTGAGTTCCTCCATGAGATTAGGAAACTTCTGCTGAACTTGGTCCCTAGTGAGCCACTTTCCCTGGTGAAAGAGTTGGCCTACTTTGACCACTCGATACAGTTGGATCTTTAGCTAGCGAGTGTGATTGATTTGTGGGTCCATGATCTGATCAATTGCAGCTTGTTCCATGAAATATAGATTTAACTCTATTGGCGTGAGTTGTTCTGCAATGTCGGATGTGTCTAGTAATGGTGGAAAGTATGGCTGAAGGGGGTCCACATTGAACACTAGGTGCAGGCCAAGGAATTGGGGAATTGATCCAAAATGGATCTAATATACACTTCTAAGTCTAAAAATATTCCTCACAAAGAAAACTGAAAGTCAAATGATGCTCTTGGAAATAGTCTCATTACATAGATCTATTCACTCTAAATCTAATGCAATTCGAATGGGCTAAAACAGACTTCGGATGAAGGAGTTAGTTTAAAAATAAGATTGCCCATTATCCTTAGAAAGGGAGGAAATTTCTTATAAAAATGAACTAAATAGATCTTTAAGGAAAATCACATCGGAAGAGGTTAAAGGGAGGACTTAAGTGTAGATGGAAGGACTCCTCGATTGCAACCTCCGACATATTGCATCGTCGGTAGGATTCCATGCAGTATCAGAACCTTGGGCATGCGATGTGTGATGCAGAGGATCGACGATATAGATCAGGTCAGCACAGTCCATTGGAAATTGTATAGACCCCCATGCCGTTGCGAAAGTGATATGCGGTGCATCGATATCGGCGATCAATGGATCCCCAATATAAAGGGTCGTTGACATATGCGAGACGCAATTGCTATTAGCGATCAAGGCATGGACCTGATGAGGTTTATGAATGTGATTGAATGATATTTGAAATTCGTATTTGTAGATTTTCTATGTATTTCCCATGTATTGATGTTTCTGACCTCCCGCCTATGTGGTTGTGATTTGCGATGACAGGACGGACCCAACGGATTTATAGGTGCAATTGTATATATTTTGTGTTCTAGCTCACGACTAATGAAGATGTTTTCATGTGTTTGCATGTGTATTTCATTTATATTTCTATTTTAGGATTAGTGGCAGGAGGAAGGCCAAATGACTGGGTTACCCATGCCCGCCGATTCATTTCAATGGAAAACTACTTCTTTTAATGAAACAGTCGGTCTTCGATGATGGAGGCAGACTATAACGGACATGTTACAAAAAGAACAAGGAACATAGTTAATAGGGGATTCATAGAGACTGAGAGATAAAACAGAGAGCTTGAGAAAGCTAGAGAAGCCACCAAAGGTTGTGGACGATGGCAAAGGGGTGATTCTTCAGAGAGCTTGAGCACAGCAGAGTTGCAGAGCCAGAAAGCTAGAGAGCTTTAGAGCTAGAAGGTTGATAGAGGTAGAGCCACCAAAGGTTGGGAGGTAGAACCACAGTCCAAAAGGAGCCACCAGAGGTTGGAGGCTTGATAGAGGCAGAGAAACCAAAGGTTGGAGGCAGAGCCGTAGAGCGAGAGAGCTCCAATAGACTTCTAAAGAGCCATGAGGCTACAACGAATTTGTAGCATAGCAAGAGATCGAATGAACGAGCTGTGGCTGGTGTCCAAGGTGTGTTAAAGATAGAAGAAGGAGTTCTAGAGACAAATGTAGAATTCTGAGGGAGTTGGTGCAAGCTAGAGGTCAAGATAGCTCAGAGCATTAATTGAAGGAGTTTAGTCCAGAGAAGCCTAGATCTGTTTACAGAGTATGGACCAGAGCTTGGATAAATAGTTCTAATACTAGTCGTAGAACCTGTTTACTCCAAGACTCAACAAGAAACCTATTAAAAGCCTATATTCAGGGAAGAAGACAATTACACACAGAGCTGAGAATAATACACTTATACAGAGCATTGACAGTCAAAACAGAGGAACCAAATAGAGGATGCAGTTAGAAGATAAACAAATAAAACATATAGAGACTTGATCAATATCCACTTCCTAATGCTGATACACATAAAAACAAAAGAATTTATTGTTGAAACACACAGTAAAAGTTAAATTGTACAGTAAAAGGGAAAAACACAGTGAAGGATAAAGATAGGTCATCAGAGTGAAAGAGTATCAATGATAGAGAGTATTAGATGAAAGCCTGAAGTAAATAAAGCCTCCAACGTGATAATTCAAATAGAGAAGAGCATAAAGGGCTAAAATCAAACCATAAAAGCTAGCAATACCACAATAAATGGGACAGCATGAAAGCAGTTCACTCATTGTCTCCATCTTCCAACGAGAAAATATCTGTGTTTCCTAGATTAAATCTCAAGTTAGTTTGAGATATTTGTAATAAAACCTTAGTATAAATAATTCACAATTCGAAGTATGTAGGGTGGATTCTTAGACATTTCTATAGACTTCTTGATCAAAAAACTGTAAAGCCATTAGAGCATTAACTGAGCCAACAAGCTGGATTGATGAATAAAGACCAGATATTTCAAAGGATTCATGTGTAGAGCGAAGTGTAGACAAGTATTTTCTCATGTTGTTGTTATCTTTCTTAAAGTTTTTACATAATGTTTATCTGAATCTGAATGCCATAACTGAAGCATTATCTTAGAATTTGTTTAATTACACTCTATTATAACAATTAGGCAAATACATGTTCTCTACTGATAATCTAAGTTAAGGAATTCTTAATTTCTCCTTAGTTTAGGTTGTTTCTTTATAATCTATAGCACAGGATTCTTAATTTCCCTTCATTTCCGATCACCCTCTGTTCTTCACTTCAATCTTAGTCTAAGAATTCTTAATTGCTCTCTCACCTAGTTAAAACCTTTTTCACCCCTCTGGTCCAAAGACCTGCACTCTACTATGCTATCTTGCCCTTTGAACATTCCCTTTAGTGAGTTGATCTAGTCCTGCTACTCTTTTGTTGACTCCATAGCACAATGGACTAGAGACATCATCCTATCCATCTTTTTAATGACCCCCACCACCCAATATTCAATATAAATAAAAAACCCCTTCAACATTCAGAACTAGCCTAAAATCCCAACAAACAAAGCTAAATCATATAGAGAGAGCCCTCTATGAGCTTAGGTTAGCTAGAGCCTATGCCCAAAATTTGGTTTTTGGTTACCTCGATCATTTTCTTTCTTTTAATAACTTCTAGAGAAAATTCTGAGTGATAATAGGAACCACTCTACATGAATCTAGATAGACTTCCAACTCAAATTAACTCAGTCAACTAAGTGAAATTAACTTAGTTAACTATTACAAGTTGCTATGAGAATTGGAATTAGAATTTAATTCCTAATTTAATTCAAGGACAAGTTAAATTAGGATTTTTCTTGATGTTGTTTTTAACATTTATTTTTGCTATTTTCAACATGTGAAACCACCTAAACCCATCAAATAGTGATTCCACCTCACGTTCAGACATCACAAACCATCACCAGATTGGTCTCTACACAAGCCATCAAGGGCTCTAGAGAATTTGTTCCATCCAACGCTTCCCATACTAGTAACTCAACCCACATACATCGACGAGATTCCAAAGCATTTTTCCAACCAGGGCTTCATTGTTTATTGCATCATTTACTATTTGTAGTATTTATTGGGTCTTGAAGTTCCAGAGCCATTTTTACCCACTAAACAACATTTTTTTGAGGTTTACAACAGGCTCATGCACATTTGTTGGGGCCTGCCTCAATCTTTCAGTAATCAGAGAGATCTTTCCAACAAGGTATTGTACGCACCAAGCAGATAATATGATCAAGTTACAACCCCGGGAAGTTAGTTTCCCAGCTAACCCCAATGAGGCCCACAAACTCTTGGTGTTCCATCTCCTAGGGTTCCCTTGTTGTTTACAAATAAATAGGCCCTTGGGACTCATTGTAACACAATTCAGAGGCATATAGCTGCCAAATCCCTTCTTAGAGATAAGCTACCATCGCCTGAGCTGTTTATTTCCATTCTGTCTAAGCATATTGCAGTATTTGATATTAATGAAATGAATTGTTATTTCTGCGGCATTTCTATATTTATGGTTATATGAGTGATTTTTTGTGTTCTTGTTTAAGTTTAGATCAGTGGTATAATGATATTCCCATTCTCTATTTCTCTTTGCATGTCCCCATCGAGGTCGAGATATATGGAGTTAGGTCTCAAACTGGTCGAATATTCGCAAGACCAACCTCGCAAATCCCTACAAACTCCCATGGAAGAAGAGAAGAAAGATGAGGGAGCAAGAGATCCTTTAAAAATCTTGCTTGAATAAGCCCCTGAGCAACAGAGGAATGCGATGATGGAGAACTTTGCCTAGATCCTTTAACAACTACCCAAATGTGACACATCTTCTTCCATTAGCTACTCTAGAAGCACCACACCTTTTAGGGTACAAGTTAACTTTGACATCCCTATATTTGAAGGTCAGATAGATGCAAATTTCATAGATAAATGGTTAAATATTCTAGAACGATATTTTTCTATTCATGATTTTTCAAGCTAAGAAAATATTACTTTTTGCACTTCTCAAAGTCTCCCTCCACATCAAGGACTAGTGAGAAACCTACTATGACAAGAAGTATGAAAGTACACCCTCATTATTTTCACCCACACCCGCTTTGAATTCATTTCGAGACACCATAAAGGAGAAAAACTACCCTATTTGGAGCTATGAGGATAAATACATAAAGTGGAACACATTGTCGCTGGGAAGGGACCAAGATGTGTCAAATTTTACTAATATTTTTCATACCCTTCACAAAAAGTTTGGTATCAAGGATTCTGAGCAACATTTGGTACTCAAGTACCACAACTATCTACACAAATACATCTAGGATGAGATGGAATTCTTGGATATCTCCTCTCTCATCACGGCGTACCGATACACTATGAATATTTAACAGAAGTTTAAATAGAAGAAGTGAGACTTTTGATCTACAAATCTGACACAAGGGAAAGGTACCCCAAAGCCACAGAGCAAAGGACAAAACCAAGGTGGGTGACCTAGGACAACCCTTCAAAGATGTAAGCAGAGAAAAACACCCCGAAGAAAAATAAGGAAATGCGAAAATGGTGTGATTTCCATAAGAGTTCCACTCACAAAACAAGTGAGTGTCGGGCCAAGCAGTCATTGGTGGCCGAGTTGAAGGCTTCCAAATCAGATGCATGTTCTGACTCTAAGTCAGAACCTGAAAAGGGGAATGAAAAAGGGAAGCAAATAATTGACATAGAGCCCAGTGCCACAATGGCCACCACCAAGATCTAGAAGAATGAACCTGAAGATCTAGAGGAGGGGAAATGTCTCTTCCACTCACAGATGTGGGTGAAGGGTTCTCCGTCGTAATTCAATGTCAATAGTGGGAGCCAAAAGGAACTCATTTCAGCATAGGTCGTGAAGAGGATGGGTCTACTAACTACAACTCATCTGCAATCATACACCATCAAGTGGCTTCATCAAGGATGAGAGATATGTGTCTGCCAGTAGTGCCTTCTTCCCTACAACATCAAGCCCTTCACGAATGAGGTATTGTGTGATGTTTCTCCTCTTGAATTGTGTGACGTGTTATTAGGGAAATCGTGCTTTTGGAAGTGACATTTTTTATATGAGTCTAGAACTCGCTCTATGATTATTACTTTCGGCAATAAATTGTACAGGATACTAGAGGTAGCCCCGCTTACTTCCATCTCTTTGATCACTGCAAAGAAATGCAGTAAGATCATTTCACAAACAAGGAAATTTGGTTTCCTTATGATTCACCCTCAGGGAAAGAAGAATATTGTGCCAACGATTTCCAAACAGGGCTCCTTTTCACAATAGTGGCAGATGAACAAGGCCATGGAGGAGTACAGGGACATTTTGCCTCATCTATGGGGGTATCTCTCCACACTCAAGTCAAGCACTCCATCAATCCGACCTTGGGCGCTCTGCTACCTAGTGGACTGATTTATTGATGCTATATTTTGGAGAATGATGAGATCAAGAGGCAAATTCAGGAGTTGTCATAGAAAGGGCACATCATTCCAAGATCATCACCGTGTGGGAGCCTGATTGTATTGGTACAGAAGAAGGACATGACTTAGAGACTATGTATTGACTATCAAGCTTTGAACAAGATCATTGTCCAGAATAGGTACCCAATCCCATGGATTGATGACCTTATGGACCAGCTTAAGGGGGCCAAATATTTCAGAAAGATTGAATTGAATTCTGGTTATTACCAGGTGCCTATCAAACCCCTTGTTGTGTGGAAGAATGTTGTCAAATCCAAGGAGGGCCTTTTTGAATGGTTATTCATGACTTTCAAGTAGACAAATGGCCCCACAACCTTCATGAGGTTAGATGATGACATCTTGCGACCCTTCACCAATGCATTCATGGTGGTCTCTTTATATGACATCTTGATCTTCAGCCAGAGTTAGGAAGAGTAACTCCACCATATTTGACAGGTCCTCCAAACCCTACAACAACACAAGTTGTGTGCCAATCTGGAGAAATGCACTTTTGGCATGACCTAAGTTCAATATCTAGGGTACATCATTGATGAAATGGGTGTGCATGTGGACCCAACCAGGATGCAATTCATTCGATATTGGCTAGCCCCAACCACTCTAACAGATCTCCCTAGCTTTCTAGGCCTTGCCAATTTCTACAATAGGTTCATGTTAAGGTACTCTCATATCACTTGGCCTCTAATTCAAGTCACTAAGGGCAGAGTGAAAGAAAAGTTCTTTTGGTCTAAAACCCAACAGAACTTGTTTTCCGAGTTGATGCAGTGCCTATGCTTTGCACCAGTTCTCACATTACCAGACCTGCAGTAACCATTTGAGATTGAGATAGATGCTTCTGACTATACTATTAGTACAATTCTGACTCAGCAGGGGCATCTGGTGGCTTATCACAGTGAGACACTTTCAGACAGACTCCAAAAGTATCCCACCTATGACAAATAAATGTATTTCATTGTCTAGACCTTCCATCAATGGAAGCATTACAATCTAGGGAAGGAAACATTCATCCACACAGACACCCGACCCCTACAATTCATATAGACACAAGGGAAGTTGCAGAAAGATTGCCATCATAAATGGTCCACATACCAACAACAATTTGATTTTAACATTAAGTACAAGAAGGGCAGCACCAATAATGTTGCAGACTGCCTCAATCGACCACCAGTCATGGCGTTGATCATTGTGCTTGACTCTTGTGGGAATGAGACTTCAAGGTGGCCACATATTTACAAGAGAGACCTAGAATTCGGCAGCACATACCAAACACTCTTGGAACGTAAGAAAGTTCCAAATTTTCACATCCATGATGCACTATTATGCCACCTGGGACACATCTGTGTTCCTTCAAGTGAGCGTGCCAAGATGATTTTGGAAGTGCACTATAGTCATGTCGCTCAACATTTCAGTGTAGACAAAATATTAGCAATACTGCAGAAGTATTTTTATTGCTCGAACCTTTGTCAAGATGTTGGGAGGTACATTAAATATTGTATTGTATGCGCCATTGATCCGGATTTAAATAGGAATGCAAAAAATTATAGAGATAGCCATAAATGTAGAGATGCAGCAGAAATAATTCTTCATTTCATTAATGTAAAACACTGAAATATGCTTACAAATAGAAATGAACTAGCTCAGGTGATGGTAGCTTATCTCTAGGGAGAGATGTGGTGACTACATGCCTCTGAACTGTCTTATAATGAGGCTCGAAGGCCTATTTATTATTGAGATATAATGGAAAAACATAATCATTCAAAAACCTAACCCTAGGAGATGAAGCATCAAAATATGGGCCCCATTTGGGTAAATTTGTACATCAACTTCCCAGGGTCGTAACTTTGGCATATAGTCTTTGTTTAATGCTCAGAATACCCCCTTCGAAATGTCTATCCAAGGACTATAACTTTCGGATCAGCAACATCAGTCCTTGGACCCATGTTACTCCTAATTTTTCCAAAATAATGTTGTTTAGGGCCTTTAAACGGCTCTGAAAGTTCATGACCCAAAAAAATTGCTAAAAATAGTAAACTATGCTGCAATTAAGGAAATTAAAATTTTGAAAGAAACAATGGTGGGGGTCCAAGTGGGATTGGCGAGTGGCCACCAATATCCACCTAGATCATTCCTCCCCCCTTTGGAAGCAATTGTCCCCATTGCGTTGAGTTCCTCCATGAGATTAGGAAACTTCTGTTGAACTTGGTCCCTGGTGAGCCACTTTCCCTGGTGAAGGAGTTGGCCTGCTTTGTAACTCGATGCAATTGGATCTTCTGCTAGCGAGTGTGCTTGATCTCTGTGTCCATGATCTGATCAGTTGCAGCTTGTTCCATGCAATCCAGATTTAACTCTATTGGTGTGAGTTGTTCTGTAATGTCGGATGTGTCTAGTAATGGTGGAAAGTATGGCTAAAGGTGGTCCACATTGAACACTGGGTGTAAGCCAAGGAATTGGGGAATTGATCCAAAATGGATCTAGTATACACTTCTAAGTCTAAAAGTATTCCTGACATAGAAAAATGAAGTCAAAGGATGCTCTTGGAAATAGTCTCATTGCATAGATCTCTTCACTCTGAATCTAATGAAATTCAAATGGGCTAAAATAGACTCTGGATGAAGGAGTTGGTGTAAAAAGAAGATTGCCCATTATCCTTAGAAAAGGAGGCAATTTCTTATAAAAATGAACTAAACATCTCTTTAAGGAAAATCGCATTGGAAGAGGTTAAAGGGAGGACTTAGGTGGAGATGGAAGGACTCCCCGATTGCGACCTCTAACATATCGCATCATCGGTAGGCTTCCATGTGATATTTGAACCCTAGGCATGTGATGTGTGATGCAGAGGATCGGCGATATATATCGGGTCGGCACAGTCCATTGGAAATTTTATAGACCCCCAAGCCGTTGCGAAAGTGATATGCGGTGCTCTGATATCATCGATCGGTGGATCCCCAATATAAAGTGTCATTGACATATGCGAGATGCGATTGCTATTAGCGATCAAGGCATGGACCCGATGAGGTTTATGAACATGATTAAATAATATTTGAAATTTGGATTTGTAGATTTTCTATGTATTTCCCGCGTATTGATTTTTTTGACCTCCCACATGTGCGGTTGCAATTTGCAATGACAGGATGGACCCGACATATTTATAGGTGCGATTGTATATATTTTGAGTTCCAGCCCATAGCTAATGAATGTTTTTTCATGTGTTTGCCTGTGTATTTCCATTATATTTCTATTTCGAGATTAATGGAAGGAGGAAGGCCAAACGACTGGGTTGCCCATGTCTGCCGAATCATTTCAATGGAAAACTACTTCTTATAATGAAACAATCGGTCTTCAATGATGGAGGCGAACTATAACTGATGTGTTACAAAAAACACAAAGAACACAGTTAACAGGGGACTCATAGAGGCTGATGGATAACACAGAGAGCTCAAGAAAGTGAGAGAAGCCACCAGAGGTTGTGGGCGATGGCAAAGTGGTGATTCCTCAGAGAGCTTGAGCGCAACAGATTTGTAGATGCAGAGAGCTTGAGCACAACAAAGTTGCAAAGACAGAAAGCCAGAGAACTTCAGAGCTAGAAGGTTGATAGAGGCAGAGCCACTAGAGGTTGGGAGGTAGAGCCGCAATCCAAAAGGAGCCACCAGAGGTTGGAGGCTTGATAGAGATAGAGCCACCAAAGTTTGGAGGCAGAGCCGCAGATCCGGAGAGCTCCAATATACTTCTAAAGAGCCATGAGGCTGTAGTGAAGTTGCAACATAGAAAGAGTTTGAATGATCGATCTGTGGCTGGTGTCCGAGGTGTGTTGAAGATAGAAGAAGGAGTTCCATAGAAAAATGTAGAATTCTAAGGCAGTTGGTGCAAGCTAGAGCTTAAGATAGCTCAGAGCACTAATTGAAGGAGTCTAGTCTAGAGAAGCCTAGATCTATCTGCAAAGTAAGGAAATCCAGGGGTGAGATGGTATTCTAAGCCCATAGGTATAGTTTTAAACCTATGGAGTTAAGTGTGGAACTTGTAAAAGAATTTAAGCCATAATCCCAAAGAGCCTAGTTGAGTTGACTAGAACTCATGGAGACGTAGCCCAAGATATCGGGGTGAAATACTAATTAAACTTGTTGTCTTATGTGTTTGTTTATTTGCTAGATTTTTTTATTATTATGTGTTTTATTTTAGTTTAAGAAAATGAACATAAGCACTCAAACAATTTAAGGGAAAACGAAGACATACACCTACTTCAAGTTCTTTTAATTCCACAAATTATCAATCATAAGCATAGACCTTGGGAATATATAAGCTTTGGAGTGGGAGAGGTTCTTGTAAGCTGACAAGAAGCCTTTAGGTCCCCATTTCAGATCAGGTGGTATCGGAGCATCAGGTTGATTAACCCTACCTTCAAAGAAGGTGGTATCAGAGTAGGTTATATCAGAGCAAGTTATACCAGAGTAGGTGGTATTATGAAGCAGGTGGTATCATGATTATTGAGTGATCAAAGTAGGATGCTTGATTGATAGAGAAATCTATTTGCTTGCTTAACCTGAAAGGTGTTTGATTGTTTGTAAACTGACTGTTATTTGAGTTTGCAAAGGTGAAGGGAAAGCTATGGATAGCTAAGTCCAGGAGAGGACAAGAAGGAAGAAGGGCTGAAGGCATTCTTCTTATCCCAAAGGACCTCAAAGAAATCCTTGAAGCACAAGAGGTTTGTTTCAAAAGGTTGCTTGAATAAGCTCTTTGTTAATCTTATTTGAAGTTATTTTGTTCATTTTGATAATGACTACTTCTACAAGTGAGGCCTCAAATTATTCCTTCATCATAAGATTCTTTGATGAAGACATGAAGCAATACTTGTTCATCAAGATGGATATGGTGAGAGAAATGTATGGGGATGGAAGGACGAGCATCATACTTCGAGAGCAGTTGAATTCCATAAAGGAAGAGAATCAGTTTCTTTCTTGCAAATTGTGCGAAATGGAAAGACAACTTCTTATTGCAAATATGAGCCTGGGAAGGATGGATGAGTTGGGGACACAGCTCTTTGTTGCCAAATAAGCCTTAGTTAAGTATCAGCTTGAAGAAGAGGTAAATAATTCCAGTTTTTCTTCAAATTCTTCTAAAAATGATTATGTTGGTTCTTTTGAAAACATACCAGAGGCATATGGTCCAATTTAATGTCCAAGATGGGCTATGAAGGAAAAGGCTTGGGCAAACATGCACAGGGTATTGTTGAGCTAATAATAGTTGAGGAAAGGCCCAAGTATTTGGGTCTTGGCTATGGAAAAGCTTATGGAGAAAGTTCCAAAACTGCCATGAAGACAATTGAAATAGTTCCAAGAAGGAGTTTCCTTTTAGGTCTTCTACCTCAAGAGTGTAAAGATTGTATTCATGGGGAATGCAATAGCTTGAAACATCATTTTTAGGAAGAAGGTGTTCATAAGCATACACTTGAACCAGAGAGTTGTGGAAACTCTTAAAGCAATGAAGGGTTTGATGGTGTTCCAAAGGGAGCTACCTCTTCATTCAAATCACCCCCTCATGAAGGAAATAAAGGTGAAAGAGAAAGGTATAAATCTGGTTTTAACCATATTCCTTTTGATTATGATCAACATGGTAAATTTCCATATAAGTATGGGAAAAGAATTGCGTGTTCCTTTTGTGTTTTCGATAACCATAGTGTTTCTAGATGTTGGAAGAGAATGGCCACATACAGGAAACTTTTGAAGGAAAGGAAGTAAAAAGAGAAAGGTCCATTGGACAAGGAAAATCATGCTGTCAAGAAGATGCACATGTGTTTCACTTACTACCATAAGCAGGGACATATTGCTACAAAATTTTGGACTCTGAATCCAATAATGCTTCCACAAAACTTGAAAAGGGTTGAAAGAGAGAATGGCAGGAATGGGAAGAAATATTCCATGATTGATGTGTTTTAGGATGATTCACATGTTGATGCTGATGTGCAGACAAAGTTAGAAACTTTGAAATGGATTGGTAAGAAATGGTTAGAATTATTATCCAATTAAGATTGCATGTCTATTGATATAATGCATCTATTTGCATTTCTTTATTAATGAGATGCAAGTTGCAGGATTCTACCAATAAGGTGAATGGAAACATTGAGTAGGAGACTCACTCTATTACTGCAACATTATGTTCATTTCAGCTTCGAAAGTACAGTGTACTTAAGTAAAAGTTGAAGGATGAAATGCATGCATGAGAATGATGTGCATGAACATAGGGATGTTGATGATTTCCTTGTATTTGAACATGTATGTGTAATTAACTTGAAGGGTTGATTGCTTTGTTTTTAAGCATGCATGTAATGTTAATGTTGACTTGGAAAAAGTTGATTTGCTCTCCAAGATGGAGATAATGATGAAGTGTTTCATCTTTGAAAAAGAATCCTAAAGTTCTTTTTCTACATGCTTGATTTGAAGGGTCAATTGTTTTAAAGGAATGTTTTGTTGGCTTGTTATCTAGTCAATCATTTTTAAATGTAGATGTAAAGACATGGAGGTGTCCACAAGATGTGAACTCTATTTCTTTTGATGAAGCAAGAGTTTAGGCCATCCAGTTGTTGTCTGTAATTCTGTTGTTGTTGACAATATGTCGAACAAATACAAATGTAAATTTTTGTGAAGAAGATGTAACTTCACATTTGTTTGAGCCAACTTGGATCAATGATCCAGGAAGAAGGTTTAAACTACCTACTGTAACCTTCTCAACAAGAGTTTTGCATGAAGTCAAGGAGGAAGATAGTTCTTAACCGGAGGACCAACACATCCATGAAGGAAAGCGTTCAAAGGATTTGGTTCAGAGGCACTATGCAAGGGAAGTGTATGGAGGCCAAAAGAAGATGGTGTTGTTACTCTCATTTACTATTTAGATTAGTATATCAATCTTTTGGAGTCCAATAGTGGGAAGGCATGATCCAAAATGGATCCAGTATAGACTTCTAATTCTAAAAATATTCTTCACAGAGGAAAATGAAAATTAAATGATTCTCTTGGAAATAGTCTCATTGCATAGATCTCTTCACTCTGAATCTAATGCAATTTGAATGGGCTAAAATAAACTCCAGATGAAGGAGTTAGTGTAAAAAGAAGATTGCCCATTATCCTAAGGAAAGGAGGCAATTTCTTATCAAAATGAACTAAAAGGCTCTTTAAGGGAAATTGCATCGGAAGAGGTTAAAGGGAGGACTTAAGCAGAGATGGAAGGACTCCCCAATTGCGATCTCTGACATATCGCATTGGCGGTAGGCTTCCATGCAATATCGGAACCCTGGGCATGCGACGTGCGACGTAAAGGATCGGCAATATATATCGGGTTGGTACAGTCCATTAGAAAATTGTATAGACCCCTGAGCCATTGCGAAAGCGATATGTGATGTGCCGATATCGATGATTGGCGATCGGCGATCGGTGGATCCCCAATATAAAGGGTCATTGACATATGCGAGACGCGATTGTGATTAGTGATCAAGGCACGAACCCAATGAGGTTTATGAATGCGACTGAATAATATTTGAAATCTAGATTTTTGGATTTTATATGTATTTCCCATGTATTTATGTTTTTGATCTCCCACCTGTGCGGTTGTGATTTGTGATGACAAGACGGACCCAACGGGTTTATAGGTGTGATTGTAGATATTTTGAGTTTTGACTCATGGCTATTGAACGTGTTTTCGTGTGTTTGCCTCTATATTCCCATTATATTTCTATTTCAGGATTAATGGTAGGAGGAAGGCCAAATGACCGAGTTGCCCATGCCCACCTATTCATTTCAATGGAAAACTACTTCTTTTAATGAAATAGTTGGTCTTCGATGATGGAGGCAGACTATAATTGATGTGTTACAAAAAGCACAGAGAACATAGTTAATAAGGGATTCATAGAGGCTGAGAGATAACATAGAGAGCTCAAGAAAGCCAGAGAAGCTACCAGAGGTTGGGGGTGATGGCAAAGGGGTGATTCCTTAGAGAGCATAAGCGTAGCAGAGTTGCAGAGCCAGAGATCCTAAGTGCAGTAGAGTTGCAGAGCCAGAAAGCGAGAGAGTTTCAAAGCTAGAAGGTTGATAGAGGCAGAGCCACCAGAGGTTGGGAGGCAGAGCCACAATCCAAAAGGAGCCACGAGAGGTTGGAGGCTTGATAGAGGCAGAGCCGCAGAGCCAAAGAGCTCCAATAGACTTCTGAAGAGCCATGAGGCTATAGTGAAGTTGTAGCACAGCAAGAGATCGAATGATCGAGTTGTGACTAGTGTCCGAGGTGTGTTTAAGAGAAAACGAGGAATTTTAGAGACAGTTAATAGAATTTTAACGGAGTTGGTGCAAGCTAGAGCTCAAGATAGCTCAGAGCACTAATTGAAGGAGTCTAGTCTAGAGAAGCCTAGATCTCTCTGCAGAGTAAGGACAGCCAGGGGTAAGATGGTATTCTAAGCCCATAGGTATAGTTGTAAACTGTAGAGCTATAACAAGGGTCTCTATCACCTCTAGTTACCTTACATTAATATGTCAATCTGAGATCGTCTGGTTATTTCAAAGGGTGTCTCAGTCTGAGGCTAGCATTTGCCAGAGTAATGCTTGTAGTACAAATATTCAAAAGTTATGCAAGTAAAGTAATGCAAACCTACAACTTAACTACCTCAAAAGACAAAATCACACCAAGTATTGCATCAGCCAAAGGTTCGGCAGCAATAGCCCATCCTTTTCATAACCAATGAGAATAGATCAGAGGTCTGGGAGCCAAATAGCAGATGCTGGGCTCGCTATAGCCTGGGATCGTTCTTAATGATTAGAAATGAAACAGCAGATAAAAGAAATGATAATTAAATGGAACAGCACATCAGCCAAGGGCTTGGTAACAATAACACATCCCTTTCATAGCTGATGGAAGCAGATTGAAGGTCTGGGGACCAGGTAGCAGATGCTGGGGTCCACTACAACCTAAGTCTATCCTCAAGAAACGGAAAATTAGCAATCTGGAAATGGAACAGCGAATAAATGGAACAGCAAGTAAATGGAACAACAAGTAAATGGAACAGTAAGTAAATGGAACAACAATTGAAATAAACAATAACCAAGTCCTTTAAACTACAAGTCTATTTAATCATGTCAATCAAAACATCAATCTCTCAATCTTATATAATAGAACACTACTATAGAATCTTAGAAACACACCATACTTAATCTGCTTCTGTTAAAACACATACGACTGCATCTGATAATAAAGAATAGTCACATTCAATAACCATGGGAAACAAAATTTTCCATATGACTTGTTATAATGTAAGATACAATCGTGAAGAATTCTGTAATAAAGTAACAGTGTCCTGTAAGACTTAATCAATACTTAAAGAGTTGGTAAAATAACATAGCATCGATATAAAGTTCAAGAACACGAAATAACTTAATCACAACAGAGCATGTAATAAAATATCCTCAAAACATAGCAGATTACCAGATTACTTTTATGAACAAACCACATGGAAACCACGCGTAATAATACAAGAGCAAGTGTTCTCCAGGGCCGGGCCCTTAGCCTCCAGGGGCACACCGCTTAAGATGAATCCAGGCTCAAAGATAAAAAGTGGACAAGTCTGTATTAAAGCATGCAATAAAAGTACAAAAACTTAAGTCTTCAACAAAACATAAAGATCATAGTTCAGATCTTTCTTCAAAGAAATTACACACTTCCCAGAAATTAACCAGAAATTCCCCCGTAACCAACAATGCTATCCCTTTTTATAAGAGGGACGGCGGAGACATCTAGATACAGAAATAGGTTAAAACATCGATCTCTCAGGATCTAAGATCCTGAGGGATACGTAGAATCATTAATGCTGCGCTACTTCTTCCTTCTTCTGTTTCGCATTGGTATCTCCGCGTCCTGTTTTGGGCTGATCCGTGTCAATCTAGTTCGCTTTCGGTCTCCCGTCACAGGGACAACAGTTAGCTTGTCTTTATCTTTACCTTTTGGATGGCCACCTTTCGCTTCTTCACCTTCCTGCACATAGAAATGACTTCTATCAGTGCTTCTTATTAATTTCTCGTATTTTGTTATAAGTTCTTATTATTATCTAAGTTTCCCATGCAAAAAGGCTTTTGAGTTTTCATGAAAAGATACCGAAATGACCATCAAAAACATACCTTCCTTGGTACTCCATACACCCCCAGCTTACCCTTTTTCATGGCCTCATGAAAAACATTAATAGTTGATAACGCAGAGTAGTGAGGGAGTAGGCTGGAGATGGAATCTCATGTGGAGGCCTACACCCATGATGCGAAACTAGATGATCAAAGAAATGGCTCATCTGGCCCTCGGGCATCTCATACAGGGCTTGGTATCCGGGCGCAAGATACCAAATGATTGGACTCCTGAACCTATATCCTAACCAGGATGGCCCTGCCCTCAAAATAATTTCACCATAGAGGGGGAATCGGTTAGCGGCAAGCTTGAAATTTTCATACTTAAATGGCTCTCTGAGCTGAATGTTCGGATTAGACACTTGATACCAAAATTTGGTTGCTTCAGTGGCAAGGTCTTTGATAGAAGCAAAGAACTCAAGCCCTTGCCGAATGATTGATTCATGCATGGGTCCTAGTGCTTCAATCACCCCCGGAGTCCTCATGAGATTTCTATGACTTCTCCATAACTGTTTCAGGTCTCTAGGTTCAGCTCTTACCCATAGGTCTAATCCATTTTCTTGTCTCTGAAATGCATTGTAGGCTTTGAGCCATTTATTTTGATTGACTACAAATGAAATGAATGCTTGTAGTTGAATGTCTCCAACAAAAGGGCCAGGGTTTAGCTCGGTTTCTTGTTCTAGTACAAGGTTATGCAGATAAAATTCACACAATAACCTTTGTACCTTTACCCCATAATGCTTGCAATAGTTTATAAAATCATCTATAGTATTAATTTCTATAGGAGCGCCTGCCCTAATGGCCTTAATTTTCAATTACAAGTATCTTTCCATTAGAAACAGGGCATAATTTTTGGCAGGGGCCCTACATGCTAAAGCATCATTGTACAGAGCACACAAGGTATCCATTTGTTTAATAACTACATCTAATCTACAGGTTACCTTGGAAACTTTTTCTTGCTCCTTTTGCCATCCTTCGAAGGCTTGGCTTTCTGACAGGTTGACATTTCTTAACTGTTGTTGTAATTCCTCATACTTTTCACGGGGGACTGTTTGTTCCCTGAGCCTTTCTGCTTCTTGCTGGGCTTGTTTCAAATGATGGTGAAGGGTTCTTGTTTTTGGGTCCTTTTTCCATCCATCTGTGGAGGCTGGGAGTTTTACTTGAACTTTCTTATTACACTGCTTGGAATTCATAACCCTTATTACTCCCGAAGGTGGTGCCTCCGTCTGAACCACTTTATTACCTTTTTCAATTTTAACGCGAACTCCAGCCCACTACTGTTCCTTTTCAAATGGAACAGCATTCTGTTCTTCTGTTTCAATTGCAACAACAGTTTGTCTTTCTGCTTCATTAGGAACAACAGTTTGGCTTCTGTCAGGGTTTTGGGTAGTGGAATGGCTCCCGGTTCTTCGCCTCTTATTCTTACGGGATCTTATTGGCGTGGTCGAACCTTTTCTTGTTGAGGTCCTTACCCCCCTTTGTCTTGTTGTTAGAAGCCTGATCCGCTGGCGAAGCCTGACTATCACGTTTAATAGTGTCCCTTTTTCTTTTTGCAATCCCCTTATTTCTCTCAACTTCTCAGAAAGAATAGCTGACTGTTTGTCGCGGGTTGGAGTGTGACTAATTTCCAGATTTTCTTCTTGAGGTGGCCGATCCGGGGTAAGAACCTTTCTTGGCTCTGCTGTTTCTTGGGCCAATTCTTCCTCTGCCCTTATTTCCTCCGGATTCTCCTCTGATGCCTTCTAGCTAGGAACGGGTTGTTCCTACCTGATGTATTTTGTTTTCTTCTCATCATGGACGAGTGAAATTTCTATTTCTAGTTCTTCCGCATGCACTTCCTTGGGTGCATCTTTTCCCTAGGTTTCTTCTCTGGTCTGGAGGTTGGATGGACTCATGGGCTGGCCATATTCTCCCATATTGGCTAGAATATTGGCCAATTCATCTTCCCCTATTGGGTTTTGTACTGGGCTTTCCCCCTGCTATTCCATTTCTTCCTCCTGTTCAGGCCACTCAACTTCTTCTGTCTCGTCTCCTTCTTCTTCATCCTTTTCTTCTTCTCCTTCTATTTCTGTTTCCTCTTCGGCGGACTGCTTTGTTTCTCTGTTGTTTTCTTCTTCTGCCTCTGTCCCTGTGGACTGTTCTATGTCCTCGTTACTTTCTTCTTCTGTATCTGTCTTTGCCGATTGCTCATCTATGATTTCTATTGCTTGGCTCGTACGAGCCCGGGGTTTCTTTAGCTCTACTCATATCCCTGCAAGCCATGCCGACTTCCTATGTTTTGTTGGTTGTTCAGATGTACCAGCGTTGGGTTGTTCTTCAAGTTGCTTTTCGGCTTGTTTTTCACCTTGCACTTTTGTGCAAGCATCCTTCTTTCGTTTCTCAAGGCATTGGGGTGTGCTATCAGTTTGTTTTCGTTTTTCTGGGCGTCCAGATGTGGCCGCCCTTTCATTAATAATATCAATTAGCTTTTCCCAGCTGCTATGCTGCTGGGTAAGACTATGGCTTACTATCAAGCGAATAATCCATGGTGGCTAACCACATATTCTTTGTGCTGTGCCTTTTTCATGCTACGTGCCACATCATGTAATAGCGAATTAAGCAATGCAGGTAAATTCACATAACATTTTTGTTTTAGGACAACTAAGAGTTTTAGATGTCGTGGTCTTACCACGTCTTTTCTGTCCTCGCAAGTAATGTAACTCTGGACAATTTTCACCAATTCTGCCCATGGCTCTCCTAGCGTTGCTGGTAGCACCCCTTTTCCGCGAACTGTTAAATTATGGCCTTCATCCTGAAAGATTTCCACAATCTTCTGCAGTCTTTCCTTTTTTATTGTTAATATTGGTCCTATGGCCCGTAATCCTGTGACATTTTCTATTATATCGTTAGTGACCTCTATTTGTTTTCCTCTGATTATAGAGTTTTCTTCCTGCAGGTTTTGTAAAAATTCCTTCGCCATAGTTTCATTTGACTCCTTCAGGCGGTTGAGGTAAGTCAACCATCCTGCTTTCTTCAGAATTCTTCGGGCTACTGCTGAAACGGTCAATGTTTGTGGTTCTCTGCGGACTGACCTTCCTCCCATGGCTTCTCTTGCAAATTCTCAAAGGAACAGCAGTTGTTCGTTGAGACACAGAGAAGTTGGTGGCCTGTTTCTCGTTTAAATTCAAATGCAACGACGTATGTAATGGAAATACTTTGAACAACGAATCATGCAGAAGAAAACAAAAAGTGGCAAATGATCATACCGTTCAGCCTTGCTGTGCTCGAGTACAAGATCTTTTCGAATGATGAGCTGACACATATTTTGGGGAATGAGGAGGTTATTGGCCCCCCCCCGCAATATGATAGGCTGTCCCAGCCGTCAAATGAAGGTGCCGCGTCTGCTTCACCCGCGAGGCCTTTATGGAGCAGCTTATAAAAATATGCCATGTTTGCAAAAACAGTGTATTACTGGAATCGAAGTGAAAAGGTAGATCTCTTTTAATGCGTAAGCAACTGTGGTGAGTTGATGGAAGTTCGGGAATAGACATTTGCCATAATTAGTGAGTCTCATGCGCTCACTGTCACTAGCTCCATAATGATTGGCGGTAATAAATGGTCATGCGGTATATGGTTGTGTAATTAAATTATCACGTCATAAGATACAAATATTCTAATTTCCTTACCCATTGGTGTAAAGGTTACGACTTCAATACCATTAATAGAGCTCTGCTGCCGACAGGTGTCCATAACCTTGGCAGAGTTGTTTGTTTCACCCCGGGAACCATAGTCCTTTGTGTATGCGAGGAAGTGTTATATGATGTCAAAACTGTAGGCCACTATGCAGGCTTGGTAACTCGTTAGTCATAGTGCCATTCACAAGGAAGGAGCGAATAGTGGGCAGGCCAGTTCGTGTTGAGACCTCCTGTTCCAAGGGTTATTTATTTATTTTGGTATACCTCCTGGACCATTTCCCTAGTGTGGTGGCCCTAATGGGAATGCCACTTCACTTCCATCCTGATGATCATGGCAGGCCAGCTCGTAATGAGACTCCCTATCCTGCAATTTTGACAAAACTGCTTGGCTTATTTCTCTTTTTTTCTTGATTTTAATAGAGGACCTTTCCTGTTTATACACAAAGGGTGGTTCAACACTCCTTAAGAGTAGGAATGGTGGAAGAAGTCTTAAAATCCTAATAGGAAGGTATAGACTCTTTGATCTTATTGATGAAATGATAAACATAGATAAAAGAATCAGCATGATAGAGATAGCCAATCAGAACAGAGTTAGTGGAAAAATGGCAACAAAAGGTGATAAATAAGCATATCTTTTCCTTACGTGCTTTCACGAATTCAGGGCGGTTACTTATAAGGATAGCGATTTGTGATTTACCGATTCCTGCATACTATGCTTTTGCTTTCATCACATAAGTAGATAGCTGTATTAAAAAAGACTCGAAAGATCATCAGCATTCCACATCCTTGAGAAGGAACAAACTATTTCAAATTTTATGAGTAGTGCATTTTCAAGGAAGGGCACAACAATGGTTGCTGGTTTGAAGAAAGGAGCAGTGGGAATTACTGGTGACATTCAGTAAGATTAAACAAGTGCCGTTCCTTTGGAAAAAGACCGACAAAAATCAAACAATGCTATTTCTTGTGGAGACAACAAAAACACACAAACGTTGTTCGTTTTGAGAAAGGAACAACAAAAACATTCAAGTGTTGTTCTTTTTAGAAAAGGGACAACAAAAATCATAAGTGTTGTTCCTTTTGGAAAAGGAACAATAGAAATCACAAGTGTTGTTCTTTTTGGAAAAGGAACAACAAAAATCAAAAGTGTTGTTCCTTTTGGAAAAGGAACAACAAAAATCAAAAGTGTTGTTCCTTTTGGAAAAGGAACGCAAAAATCAAAAGTGTTGTCCTTTTGGAAAATAACATTCAAAATCAAAAGTTTTGTTTCCTTTTGGAAAGGATACAGCAAAATCAAAAGTGTTGTTCCTTTTGGAAAAGAACAACAAAATCAAAAGTGTTGTCCTTTTTGGAAAAGGAAACAAAATCAAAAAGTGTTGTTCCTTTTGGAAAAGGAACAACAAAAATCAAAAGTGTTGTTCCTTTTGGAAAAGGAACAACAAAAATCAAAAGTGTTGTTCCTTTTGGAAAAGGAACAACAAAAAAAATCACAAGAGTTGTTCCTTTTGGAAAAGGAACAGCAAAAAATCAAAACATGCTGTAAAAATATGTACAAAAATAATTCTAAGAATTATATACAAATTGTAAGGAAAAATAAACTTCTTAGTGCGTTACTGGTGGAGGAAACTTGTCTTCCTCCCATAGGATCTCCATATCTGTATCTTGACGTAATTGTTAGCAGAAGGACTCCCGGGTAAGTGGTTTGTGATAGAGGCGGACTCGATGGCCGTTTGCCTTAAAGGTATACCCAGAACCATCAATGGTATTCAGTGTGAGGGTACCATTGTCATGTACTTTCTGGATTTCATATGGTCCCAACCAACGAGTCTGGAGTTTCCCGGGGAAGTCCTGAAATCTAGAGTCATATAAAAGAGCCCAGTCTCCTTCATGGAAGACTCTATTTTCGATGAGAGCATCATGCCACTTAGCTCTTTCCTGCTGTATCAAGGCAGTATGTTGAAGTGCAGAAAGTTTAATTTCATCCAGCTCATTAATTTGTTGCAATCGATTAGTTTGCGCCTTGGTTAAGTCTAACCCCACTTCTTGTGCTGTCCGTAATGTTTGGATTTCAAATTCTATAGGAAAAATAGGTTGTTTTCCAAACATAAGCTGGTAAGGTGAGTGGCCAGTGGTGCTTCTCCATGTTTTTCTATAAGCCCACAGTGCTTCTAGTAGTCTAGCAGCCCAATCGCGTCTATGTGATGCAACTGTTTTGGTTAGGATTGTTTCTATTATCTTGTTGCTGCTTTCTACTTGCCCATTTGCCTGTGGGCGATATGGGGTGGTCATTTTGTGCTGAACATGATAATTGTTGAGTGTTGCCGCTATTCTATTTCCAGTAAACTCTGGTCCTCCATCTGTGATTATCTCTCTAGGGAGGCCATAGCACACAAATAGATGGAGCAAGAACTGTATAACAGATTCTTCTGTAGCTCTGGGCAAGGCTTCTGCTTCAACCCACTTGGTGACATATTCTATTGCCACTATAATGTATGTTTTTTGGTTTGATGGTGGGTTGATCGGCCCCACGAAATCAAGGGCCCATCGCTAAAATGGTTCAATGACTAACTGTGGTTTCAAGGGCATCTCATCTGAGTGACTAGGGCGTCCCACCCTCTGGTAACTATCACATGCTTGGACAAATTTCTTTGCATCTTTAAAAATTGTGGGCCAATAATACCCTGTATGTAACACTTTATGTGCAGTCCTGCGATCAGCAAAATGTCCACCACATGGTTGGTCATGGCATGCTTTCAATATATCAAAGATTTCATCTTGTCAAACTCATCGCCTGATTTGCATGTCTGCCCCTGTGTGAAACAAATAACCTCCAATCCAGGAAAATCTAGTACTTCGCTGGACAATCTGTTTTTGCTCATTAGGGGTTAGATGTTTTGGTAACTTACCTACTGCTAGGTAATTGGCGACATCAGCATACCAGGGTGTTTGAACAGCAACAACAAAGAGATGCTCATATGGAAACTGATCTTCAACTGTTGCTGCGTCGACTGGTTTTGGCATTCTTGAGTGGAAATCAGCTACCGGGTTTTCTTTGCCAGGTCGATCCTCGATTGTAATGTCAAACTCCTGCAATAAAATTAGCCATCTGGTTATTCTGCCATTTGTGACAGGTTTATTTGCTAAATACTTTATAGCAGAATGATCTGTGTACAAGATGACGGGATATCCAGTGATGTAATGTCTAAATTTATTGATAGCATGTATAACAGCTAAGAATTCCTTTTCAATTACAGTATAATTTAATTCAGCAGGGGATAGATTTTTGCTAATGTAATAAATAGCGTATGGTTTTCTATCCTCCTCCTAACCAAGGACCGCTCCAATGGCTGTATCTGAGGCATCGGATAATATCTGGAATGGCAAATCCCAGTTTGGCCCGCGAAGGACTAGGGCTGTAGATACAAGCTTTTGCATATCATTGAAAGCACGTTCGCATTTTTCTGTCCAAAGGAAATCAATATTACCAGTTAGTGCATACAATGGTGTAGCAATACGTGAATAATGTTGTATAAATCTTCTGTAATAACTAGAGAATCCAAGAAAGCTACGTACCTCTGTTTGAGTAGTAGGAGTAGGAATAAGCAAGAGTATTTGAATTTTGGCTGGGTCTACCTGAATGCCAGCTGCTAAAATATAGTGTCCTAGAATAAATCCTTCTCTCATCATCATGTAGCATTTTTCGTGGCTTAGACAAAGCCTGGTAGCTATACAACATTGTAGGAATTTTTCTAGTGTTTCCAATGTTGGATCAAACTCTTCTCTTTATGGAGTGAAATCATCTATATATACTCCCAATCCTTCATTTATTAGATATGCAAATATGCTAAGAATAGCCCTTTCGAATGTGGCAGGGGCATTACATAAACCAAAAGGTAAAACTCGGTAAGCAAACGTTCCCCAAGGACAAGTAAAAGTAGTTTTATCCTGATCTTCAGGGGAAATCTGTATTTGGTTATACCCACTGAAGACATCAAGAAAAGAAAAGAATTTCTTTCTTGCCAAAGTATCCAATACTTGATCGATAAATGGGACAGGAAAGTGATCTTTCTGTGCTGCCTTGTTTAGTTCTCTATAGTCCACACAGATTCTCCACTTCCCATTCTTTTTCGGTACCACTACAAGTGGGGAGACCCATTTACTATCAGAGATGGGGTAGATAAAGTTAACATCTAAAAGTTTTTGAAGCTCCGCTTTTACTACTTCTTTTAGATGAGGGTTTAGCCTTCTCTGAGGTTGTCTAACAGGTTTTGCATCATTTTCTATGTAGATGTGGTGTGTACACAAGTGAGGATCAATTCCTTTCATATCAGGGTAATCCCATGCAAATGCATTTTTATGTTTTGTTAAGATATGGATGAGTTTTGTCTCTTGTTCCGGTGTAAGGTTAGCGTTAATGTTTAAGGTCTTCCCAGGTTCGATTTCTACTGTTTTACTATGTGCAACTGAGGTGACAGGGATTGTATGGTCATGCACATCATTTAGAGGTTCCTCTTCTGCTTCGTTATCAAATGATGTTTTTATCATATGACACTGGGTACGAGATGTGGGTTTAGTTTGACTAATACAGTCACTGATGGCATCATCTTCTGTTTGATTTTTGAACTCTAGTGCCCCTTGTATAGTTAATGGAGATCTAATGTTGTCAGTAAGATATGATACAGGGTGCCTATTAGTTTTGACTATTGTGATGCTTGGCTGCGCTGGGGGGTATAGTACTAAGTTCTTAATATCTGCCCCCTTAGTTATGATCATATTTCCTTGCTGACAGCCAATATAGGCATCAGCGGTAGCGAGCCAAGGCCTTCCTGAGATCAATGGATGTCCATCTAGTCAGGTTTTAGGGTTTATTATCAGAAAATCTGTTGGGTATTCCTAGGAATCAACTAAAACCATAACATCATGCAGTATGCCTTCTAGTCTAACCACAGACTGATCAGCCAGTTCCAGCAAAGTTGAAGTGGGTTTTGCAGATGTAATTCCTAATTTTTGGCAAGTAGACGTTGTCAATATATTAATTGCAGCTCCAAGATCAACTAAAGCATTAGTTAAGGTTTTGCCATGAATTTGAACAGTTACTATTGGGTTACCTGGGTCTTCATACTTAATAGGTGTTTCTTTTCCTGATAATAGGTCAGATAAAGTGCTGACTACTTGAACTCTTGGATTATTTATTACATTCCTTCTTGGTCTTTTTATGCACAATTCCTTGATAGTTTTAGTGTATATCGGGATATCCTGAATGACCTGAAGGAATGGAATTTTTATGTACAAATTTTGTAATTCTCCCAGAATGTCAAAATTAGGTTGGTGTATAGGTCGCGGTATAACTAGACGTTCTGGGAATGGAGGAGAGGATGTAGTTGTTTTATTCTAAGTTTGTTGTCTGTTTTCATCCTCTTCTTGTAACAAATGTTCTCTAGGTAACTGATCTTCAATATGAACTGTTTTGTTTCCCCCTGTTTGAATAATACGCCCAGATCTTAGTTGCAGATCATTGCACTCCCTCAGATCAGGTCCTTCTTCTGGTGTTTCTAAAATTTGGAGTGCTTGGACTGGTCTGTTATTTGAATTGGGATTTGGCTGGGCTGGGAGTTGGGGTCTAAGATTAGATTAGGGCTTTTGTTGTAAAGCTGGCAGTGTAGGTTGAGGGAGAGGAATGTTTCCTACTGGCTATTGTGTTGGTCTCTGCCATTTATTCTGCTAGCCCGAACTTTTTGAAGTGGGGGGAGTCCATTGCGGTGGATATGGGTTGTTCTGCTAGTATGGTGGGGGACAAGGAGGATTCGACCAGCCAGATTGGCTTGTCGGATTTAGCCACGAGTTTGCAGAAGGGTACGACTGTGATGACCAATTTGGAAATGGGGGTTGAAACTGACTTTGCCATGTATTATATTGTTGAGTATTGTACTGTGGATACTGAAAAGAAAAAGTTGGGTCTGAAAACATACCAGTTTGTCGTGGTTGCCACTGACATCGCTGGTTAAGTAAATATACTGCCTCTGGTTCTTCTTCTGCTTCCTTATATACGGCTTTCAGTCCAGGTAATGAGGGACAACTTTCTGTAGAGTGATCCCTTGTACAAATGGTGTATGTCTGAACTGTAGCTAATGGACACTCCTTATGGGTATGCTTCTTCCTGCACCTGGGGCAGAAGATTGCTAAATTTTGTTCTACCTCCATTTGTTTCTACTTAGCCTGCAAACATCCAATTGTGTAGTCAGTGTTCCTAGTATATCAGTTTTAAAATTTTCAAATAGATTCCCAATTTCCACACGTGTTACTCCTTCGGATGAAATTTTGTTTTCCCGTGCAAATTGATCATTTTCTGCTGGTTTGATTCATATACTGCCTCTCGAACTCCTGATACATAAATCAATTATGTCAGCGAAACTTTCCTGATATATATCCCCTTTCCCCATAATGTTTAATGTTTCAATCCACTGTTCTTTCATGCCCCTTATTAATGTTGTTTTCAACAAATTATCAGGTAAAGGCAACGATGCATAAGGGGACCTTTACAGATTATACTGGAAACGTTCCACGTATTCTTCTAATGTTTCATTTGGTCTAGCTATCATTTGGAATATTTCATCTTTTAGTTCTCTAGACCTACAGTAATCTTGATATTTCTTTAGGAAAGACTCTTTCATTTGTTCCCAGTTATTTATAACTCCACCACCTAATCCCATAAACCATCCTAAAGCTGCCCCTTTCAAAGTGGAGGGGAATAGTTTGAGTTTCTGGGGTTCAGTGGTGTAATCATACCCCCTACATAGCACATCAAATTCAAATAAGAATGCATCGGGGTCCTCTGATGTGAGTCCGTGAAATGTAGGAATGTGTTGAAGGAGGATTGCTTTCATCGGAGCATTTGCTGCGGAATCCACTATGGGGTATTGAAATGTCGAAGTTTGGGTGTTTGGCGGATTTTGAGCCATTGGATCAAATATATTCCAATACCCTTCCAGAAGATCTAAGAGGGTATTCCTAGGTTGAGGAATGTTTTTAACAGGAACAATTTTAATAGCACTTCCTCTATCTAGAATTTCTGTCTGAGGAAATAGGGTGTCTTCAATAACAATTTTTACCGCACTCCCTTTGTCGGGGCTACTTAATGGCTGAGTTATCTTAGGAGGAGATCCTGGTTCTCCAATTTCCCCTGTTTCCCCTTCTCCTTCACAAAGATTACTTAGGTTCCCTTCTTGCAGTCGTTCGGGAATAGAATTTTCAATTTCTTGAAAGTCCTGTTTGTCAGTCTGACTATGCACCTCAGCAAAGGCTTCAGATGGTGAGCCTGAGGCCTGAAGGGAACTAGTAGGTTGTTTGGAAGTAACTTTCCTAGGTCCTACTGAAGGCTGAGATTTGGCTTTCTTATAGATTTCGTCTATGTATGTTGATCGACCAAGGGTCACCGGTCCCTTAGCTTTTTATGGTTTTGGTAACGGTTTGGGATTTTTCTCTAGCTTTTTCTACTTAGTCATGCACTCAATTTAACTACCAAGTTTTAAGCAGATAACAACAAATCTGCAGGAAAGACAGCAAAGGGTTAGGGCTTTTACATGCTCTGCACGTAGGTTCTTACCTTCCATTTTCAAAACCCAATTCTCCCCTAGCAGGTTCGTACACTACCCTGGAAAAGACAAATGGCTACACTCCTTCCCCAGCAACGGTGCCAAAATGTAGAGCTATAACAAGGGTCTCTTTCACCTCTATTTACCTTACATTAATATGTCAATCCGGGATCGTCTGGTTATTTCAAAGGGTGTCTCAGTCTGAGGCTAGCATTTGCCAGAGTAATGCTTGTAGTACAGCTATTCGAAAGTTATGTAAGTAAAGTAATGCAAACCTACAACTTAACTACTTCAAAAGACCAAATCACACCAAGTATTGCATCAGCCAAAGGTTCGGCAGCAATAGCCCATCCTTTTCATAACCGATGAGAATAGATCAGAGGTCTGGGAGCCGAATAGTAGTTGTTGGGCTCGCTACAGCCTGGGATCGTTCTTAATGATTAGAAATGAAATAGCAGATAAAAGAAATGATAATGAGGTGGAACAGCACATCAACCAAGGGCTTGGTAACAATAACACATCCCTTTCATAGCTGATGGGAGCAGATCGGAGGTCTGGAGACCAGGTAGCAGATGCTGGGGTCCACTACAGCCTAAGTCTGTCCTCAAGAAACAACAAATTAGCAATCTGGAAATGGAACAACGAATAAATGGAACAACAAGTAAATGGAATAGAAAGTAAATGGAACAGCAAGTAATTGGAACAACAATTGAAATAAACAATAACCAAGTCCTTTAAACTGCAAGTCTATTTAATCATGTCAATCAAAACATCAATCTCTCAATCTTATATAATAGAACACTACTATAGATTCTTAGAAACACACCATACTTAATCTGCTTCTGTTAAAACACATAGGACTGCATCTCATAATAAAGAATAGTCACATTCAATAACCATGGGAAACAAACTTTTCCATATGACTTGTTCTAATGTAAGATACAATCGTGAAGAATTCTATAATAAAGTAATAGTGTCCTGTAAGAATTAATCAATACTTAAAGAGTTGGTAAAATAACATAGCATCGATATAAAGTTCAAGAACACGAAATAACTTAATCAAAACAGAGCATGTAATAAAATATTCTCAAAACATAGCAGATTACCAGATTACTTTTATGAACAAACCACACGGAAACCACGCGTAATAATAAAAGAGCAAGTGTCCTCCAGGGCCGGGCCCTTAGCCTCCAATGGCACACCGCTTAAGATGAATCCAGGCTTAAAGATAAAAAGTGGACAAGTTTGTATTAAAGCATGCAATAAAAGTACAGAAACTTAAGTCTTCAACAAAACATAAAGATCGTAGTCCAAATCTTTCTTCAAAGAAATTACACACTTCCCAGAAATTAACCGGAAATTCCCCCGTAACCAACAATGCTATCCCTTTTTATAAGAGGGACGGCGGAGACATCTAGATACAGAAATAGGTTAAAACAGCGATCCCTCAGGATCTAAGATCCTAAGGGATACGCAGAATCATTAATGCTGCGTTACTTCTTCCTTCTTCTGTTTCGTACTGGTATCTCCGCGTCCTGTTTGGGGCTGATCCGTGTCGATCTAGTTTGCTTCCAATCTCCCGTCACAGGGACAGAAGTTAGCTTGTCTTTATCTTTACCTTTTGGATGGCCACCTTTCACTTCTTCACCTTCCTGCACATAGAAACGACGTCTATCAGTGCTTCTTATTAATTTCTCGTATTTTGTTATAATTTCTTATTATTATCTAAGTTTCCCATGCAAAAAGGCTTTTGAGTTTTCATGAAAAGATACCGAAATGACCATCAAAACATACCTTCCTTGGTACTCCACACACCCCCCAGCTTACCCTTTTTCATGGCCTCATGAAAACATTATAGTTGACATGCAAAGCAGTGAGGGAGTAGGCTGGAGATGAAATCTCGTGTGGAGGCCTACACCCATGATGCGAAACTAGATGATCAAAGAAATGGCTCGTCTGGCCCTTAGGCATCTCATATAGGGCTTGGTATCCGGGTGCAGGATGCCAAATGATTGGACTCCGGAACCTATATCCTAACCAGGATGGCCCTGCCCTCAAAACAATTTCACCATAGAGGTGGAATCGGTTAGCAGCAAGCTTGAAATTTTCATACTTAAATGGCTCTCTGAGCTGAATGTTTGGATTAGATACTCGATATTGAAATTTAGCTGCTTCAATGGTAGGGTCTTTGATAGAAGCAAAGAACTCAAGCCCTTGTCGAATGATTGATTCATGCATGGGTCCTAGTGCTTCAATCACCCCTGGAGTCCTCATGAGATTCCTATGACTTCTCCATAACTGTTCCGGGTCTCTAGGCTTAGCTCTTACGCATAGGTCTAATCCGTTTTCTTGTCTCTGAAATGCATTGTAGGCTTTGAGCCATTTAATTTGATTGACTGCAAATGAAATGAATGCCTGTAATTGAATGTCTGCAACAAAAGGGCCAGGGTTTAGCTCGGTCTCTTGTTCTAGTACAAGGTTATGCAGATAAAATTCACACAATAACCTTTGTACTTTTACCCCATAATGCTTACAACAGTTTATAAAATCATCTATAGTATTAATTTCTATAAGAGCACCTGCCCTAACAGCCTTAATTTTCAATTGCAAGTATCTTTCCATTAGAAACAGGGCATAATTTTTGGCAGGCGCCCTACATGCTAAAGCATCATTGTACAGAGCACACAAGGTATCCATTTGTTTAATAACTACATCTAATCTACGGGTTACCTTGGCAACTCTCTCTTGCTCCTTTGGCCATCCTTCGAAGGCTTGTCTTTCCGACAGGTTGACATTTCTTAACTGCTACTGTAATTCCTCATACTTTTCACGGGGGACCGTTTGTTTCCTGAGCCTTTCTGCCTCTTGCTGGGCTTGCTTCAAATGATGGTGAAGGGTTCTTGTTTTTGGGTCCTTTTTCCATGCATCTGTGGAGGCTGGGAGTTTTACTTGGACTTTCTTATTACGCTGTTTGGAATTCATAACCCTTATTACTCCCGAAGGTGGTGCCTCCATCTGAACTACCTTATCATCTGTTTCAATTTTAACTCGAACTCCAGCCCACTGCTGTTCCTTTTCAAATGGAATAGCAGTCTGTTCTTATGTTTCAATTGGAACAACAGTTTGTCTTTCTTCTTCATTAGGAATAGCAGTTTGTCTTTCTTCTTCATTAGGAACAACAATTTGGCTTCTCTCAGGGTTTTGGGTAGTGGAACGGCTCCCGGTTCTTCACCTCTTATTCTTACGGGGTCTTATTGGCATGGCCGAACCTTTTCTTGTTGAGGTCCTTACCCCCCTTTGTCTTGCTTTTAGAAGCCTGATCTACTGGTGAACCCTGACTATCACGTTTAACAGTGTCCCTTTTTCTTTTTGCAATTCCCTTATTTCTCTCAACTTCTCAGAAAGAATAGCTGACTGTTTGCCGCGAGTTGGATTGTGACTAATTTCTAGATTTTCTTCTTGAGGTGGCCAATCCGGGGTAAGAACCTTTCTTGGATCTGTTGTTTCTTGGGCCAATTCTTCCTCTGCCCTTATTTCCTTCGGATTCTCCTATGGTGCCTTCTGACTAGGAACGGGCTGTTCCTGCATGATATCTTTTGTCTTCTTCTCATCATGGACGGGTGAAACTTCTATTTCTACTTCTTCCGCATGTACTTCCTTGGGTGCATCTTTTTCCTGGGTTTCTTCTTCAGCCTGGGGGTTAGATGGACTCAAGGGCTGGCCATACTCGCCCATATTGGCCAGACTATTGGCCAATTCATCTTCCCCTATCAGGTTCTGTGCTAGGCTTTCTCCCTGTTGTTCAATTCCTTCATCCTATTCAGGCTTCTCAACTTCTTCCGTCTCGTCTCCTTCTTCTTCATCCTGTTCTTCTTATCCTTCTATTTCTGTTTCCTCTTCGGCGGATTGCTCTGTTTCTCTGCTGTTTTCTTCTTTCGCCTCTGTCCCTGTGGACTGTTCTTCGTCCACGTTACTTTCTTCTTCTATATTTGTCTCTGTCGATTGCTCATCTATAATCTCTATTGCTTGGCTCGTACGAGCCCAGGGTTTCTTTAGCTCTGCTCATATCCCTGCAAGCCGTGCCGACTTCCTACATTTTGCTGGTTGTTTAGATGTACCAGCATCGGGTTGTTCTTCAAGTTGCTTGTCAGCTTGTTTTTCAGCTTGCACTTCTGTGCAAGTGTCCTTCTTTCGTTTCTCAGGGCGTTGGGGTGTGCTATCAGTTTGTTTTCATTTTTCTAGGCGTCTAGATGTGGCCGTCCTTTCATTAATAATATCAATTAGCTCTTCCTAGCTGCTATGTTGTTGGGTAAGACTATGGCTTACTATCAAGCGAATTAATCTGTGGTGGCTAACCACAGATTCTTTGTGCTGTGCCTTTTTCATACTTCGTGCCACGTCATGTAATAGTGAATTAAGCAATGCAGGTAATTTCACAGAACATTTTTGTTTCAAGACAGCTAGGAGTTTTAGATGTCGTGGTCTTACCACGTCTTTTCTGCCCTCGTAAGTAATGTAGCTCTGGACAATTTTTGCCAATTTCGCCCATGGCTCTCCTAGCATTGCTGGTAGCACCCCTTTTCCGCGAACTGTTAAATTCTGGCCTTCATCCTGAAAGATTTACACAATCTACTACAACCTTTCCTTTTTTATTGTCCATATTGTTCCTATGGCCAGTAATCCTGTGACTTTTGCTATTATATCGTCCGTGACCTCTATTCATTTTCCTCTGATTGTAGAGTGTTCTTCGTGCAGGTTTCGTAAAAATTCCTTCGCCACAGTTTTGTTAGACTCCTTCAGGCGGTTGAGGTAAGTCAACCATCCTGCTTTCTTTAGAATTCTTCGAGCTACAACTTAAACGGTCAATGTTTGTGGTTCTCTACGGACTGACCTTCCTCCCATGGCTTCTCTTGCAAATTCTCAAAGGAACAGCAGCTGTTCGTTGAGACACAGAGAAGTTGGTGGCGTGTTTCTCGTTCAAATTCAAATGCAATGGCATATGCAATGGAAATACTTCGAACATCGATTCATGCAGAAGAAAACAAAAATGGCAAATGATCATACCATTGAGCCGTGTTGTGCTCGAGTACAAGATCTTCTCGAATAACGAGCTGACACGTATTTTGGGGAATGATGAGGCTACTCCCCCCCCCCCCCCCGCAATATGATAGGCTGTCCCAGCCATCAAATGAAGGAGATGTGTCTGCTTCGTCCGTGAGGCCTTTATGGAACAGCTTATGAAAATATGCCATGTCTGCAGAAACAACGTATTACTGGAATCGAGGTGAAAAGGTAAATCGCTTTTAATGCGTAAGCAACTGCGATAAGTTGATGGAAGTTTGGGAATAGACATTTTCCATAATTAGTGAGTCTCATGCAGTCATTGTCACTAGCTCAGTAATGATTGGCGGTAATAAATAGTCATGCGGTATATGGTTGGGTAATTAAATTATCACGTTATAAGCTACAAAGATTCTAATTTCCTTACCCATTGGTGTAAAGGTTACGACTTCAATACCATTAACAGAGCTCTACTGCCGACAGGTGTCCATAACCTTGGCAGAGTTGTTTGTTTCACCCCGGGAACCATAGTCCTTTGTGTATGCGAGGAAGTGTTATATGATGTCAAAACTGTAGGCCACTATGCAAGCTTGGTAACCAGTTAGTCATAGTGCCATTCACGAGGAAGGAGCGAATAGTGGGCAGGCTAGCTCGTGGTGAGACCTCCTGTTCCAAGGGTTATTTATTTATTTTGATATACCTCCTGGACCATTTCCCGGGTGTGGTGGCCCTAATGGGAATGCCACTTCACTTCCATCCTGATGATCATGGCAGGCCAGCTCGTAATGAGACTCCCTATCCTGCAATTTTGACAAAACTGCTTTGCTTATTTGTTTTTTTTTTCTTGATTTTAATAGAGAACCTTTCCTGTTTATACAAAAAGGGTGGTTCAACACTCCCTAAGAGTAGGAATGGTGGAAGAAGTCTTAAAATCCCAATAGGGAGGTATAGACTCTTTGATCTTATTGATGAAATGATAAAAATAGATAAAAGAATCAGCATGATAGAGATAACCAATCAAAACAGAGTTAGTGGAACAATGGCAACAAAAGGTGATAAATAAGCATATCTTTTCCTTACTTGCTTTCACCAATTCAGGGCAGTTACTTATAAGGATAACGATTTGTGATTTACCGATTTCTGTATATTGTGCTTTTGTTTTCATCACATAAGTAGATAGTTGTATTCAAAAAGACTCGAAAGGTCATTAGCATTCCGCATCCTTGGGAAGGAACAAACTGTTTCAAATCTTATGAGTAGTGCTTTTTCAAGGAAGGGCACAAAAATGGTTGCTCGTTTGAATAAAGTAGCAGTGGGAATCACTGGTGTCGTTCAGTAAAATCAAACAAGTGCCGTTCCTTTGGAAAAAGACTGGCAAAAATCAAACAATGTTGTTTTTTGTGGCGACAGCAAAAACACACAAATGTTGTTCGTTTTGAGAAAGGAACAGCAAGAACACTCAAGTGTTGTTCCTTTGAGAAAAGGGACAACAAAAATCATAAGTGTTGTTCCTTTTGGAAAAGGAACAGCAAAAATCACAAGTGTTGTTCCTTTTAGAAAAGGAATAGAAAAAATCACAAGTGTTGTTCCTTTTGGAAAAGGAACAACAAAAATCACAAGTGTTGTTCCTTTTGGAAAAGGAACAGCAAAAATCACAAGTGTTGTTCCTTTTGGAAAAGGAACAACAAAAATCACAAGTGTTGTTCCTTTTGGAAAAGGAACAACAAAAATCAAAAGTGCTGTTCCTTTTGGAAAAGGAGCAGCAAAAATCAAAACATGCTGTAACAATATGTACAAAAATAATTCTAACAATTATATACAAATTGTAAGGAAAAATAAACTTCTTAGTGAGTTACTGGTGGAGGAGACTTGTCTTCCTCCCATGGGATCTCCATATCTGTATCTTGGCGTAATTGTTGGCAGAAGGACTCCTGGGTAAGTGGTTTGCAATAAAGACGAACTCGATGGCCGTTTGCCTTAAAGGTATACCCAGAACCATCAATGGTAATCAGTGTGAGGGTACCATTGTCATGTACTTTCTGGATTTCATACGGTCCCAACCAATGAGTCTAGAGTTTCCCGGGGAAGTCCTGAAATCTAGAGTCATATAAAAGAGCCCAGTCTCCTTCATGGAAGACTCTGTTTTTGATGAGAGCATCATGCCACTTAGCTCTTTGCTGCTGTATCAGGGCAGTATGTTGAAGTGCAGAGAGTCTAATTTCATCCAGCTCATTAATCTGTTGCAATCGATTAGTTTGTGCCTCGGTTAAGTCTAACCCCACTTCTCGTGTTGTTCGTAATGTCTGGATTTCAAATTCTATAGGAAAAATAGGTTGTTTTCCAAACATAAGCTGGTAAGGTGAGTGGCCAGTGGTGCTTCTCCATGTTGTTCTATAAGCCCACAGTGCTTTTGGTAGTCTGGCAGCGCAATCACGTCTATGTGATGCAACTGTTTTGGTTAGAATTGTTTCTATTATCTTGTTGTTGCTTTCTACTTGCCAATTTGCCTGTGGGTGATATGGGGTGTTCATTTTGTGCTGAACATGATAATTGTTGAGTGTTGCCGCTATTCTGTTTCCAGCAAACTATGGCCCTCCATCTGTGATTATCTCTCTAGGGAGGCCATAGTGCACAAATAGATGGAGCAAGAACTGTATAACAAATTCTTCTGTAGCTCTGGGCAAGGCTTCTGCTTCAACCCACTTGGTGACATATTATGTTGCCACTAGAATGTATGTTTTCTGGTTTGATGGTGGGTTGATTGGCCCCACGAAATCAAGGGCCCATCGCTCAAATGGTTCAATGACTAACTGTGGTTTCAAGGGCATCTCATCTGAGTGACTAGGGCATCCCGCCCTCTGGAAACTATCACATGCTTGGACAAATTTCTTTACATCTTTAAAAATTGTGGGCCAATAATACCCTGTATGTAACACTTTATGTGCAGTCCTGCGATCAGCAAAATGTCCACCACATGGTTGGTCATGGCATGCTTTCAATATATCAAAGATTTCATCTTGTCGAATGCACCGCCTGATTTGCATGTCTGCCCCTGTGTGAAACAAATAACCTCCAATCCAGGAAAATCTAGTACTTCACTGGACAATCTGTTTTCGTTCATTAGGGGTTAGATGTTTTGGTAACTTACCTACTGCTAGGTAATTGGTGACATCAGCATACCAGGGTGTTTGAATAGCAACAACAAAGAGATGCTCATCTCGAAACTGATCTTCAACTGCTGCTGCGTTGATTGGTTTTGGCATTCTTGAGAGGAAATCAACTATCGGGTTTTCTTTGCCAGGTTGATCCTTGATTGTAATGTCAAACTCCTACAATAAAATCAACCATCTGGTTATTCTGCCATTTGTGACAGGTTTATTTGCTAAATACTTTATAGCAGAATGATCTGTGTACAAGGTAACGGGATATCCAGTGATGTAATGTCTGAATTTATTGATAGCATGTATAACAGCTAAGAATTCCTTTTCAGTTATAGTATAATTTAATTCAGCAGGGGATAGATTTTTGCTAATGTAATAAATGGCGTATGGTTTTCTATCCTCCTCCTGACCAAGGACCACTCCAATGGCTGTATCTGAGGCATCGGATGATATCTGGAATGGCAAATCCAAGTTTGGTCCACGAATGAATGGGGCTGTAGATACCATCTTTTTCAGGTCATTGAAAGCACGTTCACATTTTTCTGTCCAAAGGAAATCAATATTACCAGTTAGTGCATACAATGGTGCAACAATACGTGAATAATGTTCTATAAATATTCTGTAATAACCAGAGAATCCAAGAAAGCTACGTACCTCTGTTTGAGTAGTAGGAGTAGGAATAAGCAAAAGTATTTGGATTTTGGCTGGGTCTACTTGAATGCCAGCTGCTGAAATATAGTGTCCTAGAATAAGTCCTTCTATCATCATCATGTAGCATTTTTCGTGGCTTAGACAAAGCCTGGTAGCTATACAGCGTTGTAGGACTTTTTCTAGTGTTTCGAATGCTGGATCAAACTCCTCTCCGTATGGAGTGAAATCATCCATATATACTTCCAATCCTTCATTTATTAGATCTGCAAATATGCTAAGAATAGCCATTTGGAATGTGGCAGGGGCATTACATAAACCAAAAGGTAAAACTCGGTAAGCAAACGTTCCCCAAGGACAAGTCAAAGTAGTTTTATCCGGATCTTCAGGGGCAATCTATATTTGGTTATACCCACTAAAGCCATCAAGAAAAGAAAAGAATTTCTTGCCTACCAAAGTATTCAATACTTGATCGATGAATGGGAGAGGAAAGTGATCTTTCTGTGTTGCCTTGTTTAGTTCTCTATAGTCCATACAGATTCTCCACTTCCCATTCTTTTTCGGTATCACCACAAGTGGGGGGACCCATTTACTATCAGAGATGGGGTAGATAAAGTTAACATCTAAAAATTTTTGAAGCTCAGCTTTTACTACTTCTTTTAGATGAGGGTTTAGTCTTCTCTGAGGTTGTCTAACAGATTTTGCATCATTTTCTATGTAGATGTGGTGTGTACACAATTGAGGATCAATTCCTTTCATATCAGGGCAATCCCATGCAAATGCATTTTTATGTTTTGTTAAGATATGGATGAGTTTTGTCTCTTGTTCCGGTGTAAGGTTGGCGTTAATGTTTAAGGTCTTCCTAGGTTCGATTTCTACTGTTTTACTATGTGCAACTGAGGTGACAGGGATTGTATGGTCATGCACATCTTTTAGAGGTTCTTCTTCTATTTCTTTATCAAATGTTGCTTTTACCATATGACACTGGGTACGAGATGTGAGTTCAGTTTGACTAATAAAATTACTGATGGCATCATCTTCTGTTTGATTTTTAAACTCTAGTGCCTCTTGTATAGTTAATGGAGATCTAATGTTGTCAGTAAGATATGATACATGGTGCCTATTAGTTTTGACTATTGTGATACTTGGCTGCGCTGGGGGATATAGTACTAAGTTCTTAATATCTGCCCCCTTAGTTATGATCATATTTCCTTGCCGACAGCCAATATAGGCATTAGAGGTAGCGAACCAAGGCCTTCCTAAGATCAATGGATGTCCATCTAGTCAGGTTTTAGGGTCTATTATCAGAAAATAAGTTGGGTATTCCCAAGAATCAACTGAGACCATAACATCATGCAGTATGCCTTCTGGTCTGACCACAGATCAATCAGCCAGTTCCAGCAAAGTTGAAGTGGGTTCTGCAGATGTAATTCCTAATTTTTGGCAAGTAGACGTCGTCAATATATTAATTTCAGCTCCAAGATCAACTAAAGCATTAGTTAATGTTTTGCCATAAATTTGAACAGTTACTATTGGGTTACCTGGGTCTTCATACTTAATAGGTGTTTCCTTTCCTGATAATAGGTCAGATAAAGTACCGACTACTTGAACTCTTGGATTATCTGTTACATTCCTTCTCGGTCTTTTTATGCACAATTCCTTGATAGTTTTAGCGTATATCGGGATATCCTGAATGGCCTGAAGGAATGGAATTTTTATGTACAAATTTTGTAATTCTCCCAGAATGTCAAAATTAGGTTGGTGTATAGGTCGCGGTATAACTAAACGTTCTGGGAACGAAGGAGAGGATGTAGTTGTTTTATTCTGAGTTTGTTGTCTTTTTTCATCCTCTTCTTGTAACAGTTGTTCTCTAGGTAACTGATCTTCAATCCGAATTGTTTTGTTTCCCTCTGTTTTAATAATACGTCTAGATCTCAGCTACAGATCATTGCACTCCCTCAGATCGGGTCCTTCTTCTAGTGTTTCTAAAATTTGGAGTGCTTGGACCGGTCTGTTATTTGGATTGGGATTGGGCTGGGTTGGGAGTTGGGGTCTGACATTAGATTGGGGGTTTTGCTGTAAAACTGGCAGTGTAGGTTGAGGGAAAGGAATGTTTCCTACTGGCTGCTGTGTTGGTCTCTGCCAGTTATTCTGCCAGACTGAACTTTGTGAAGTGGGGGGAGTCCATTGTGGTGGATATGGGTTGTTCTGCCAGTATGGTGGGGGATAAGGAGGATTTGACCAGCCAGATTGGCTTGTTGGATTTAGCCACGGGTTTGCAGAAGGGTACGACTGTGATGACCAATTTGGAAATGGGGGTTGAAATTGACTTTTCCATGTATTATACTGTTGAGTATTGTACTGCGAATACTGAAAAGAAGAAGCTGGGTCTGAAAACATACAAGTTTGTCGTGGCTGCCACTGACGACACTGGTTAAGTAGATATACTACCTCTAGTTCTTCTTCTGCTTCCTTATATACCGCTTTCAGTCCAGGTAATGAGGGACAACTTTCTGTAGAGTGATCCCTTGTACAAATGGCGCATGTCTGAACTGTATCTAATGGACACTCCTTATGGCTATGCTTCTTCCTGCACCTGGGGCAGAAGATTGCCAAATTTTGTTCTGCCTCCATTTGTTTCTTCTTAGCCTGCAAAACGTCCAATTGTGTAGTCAGTGTTCCTAGTATATCAGTTTTAAAATTTTCAAATAAATTCCCAATTTCCACACGTGTTACTCCTTCGGATGAAATTTTGTTTTCCCCTGCAAATCGATCATGTTTTGCTGGTTTGATTCGTTTACTGCCTCTCGAACTCCTGATACATAAATCAATTATGTCAGCGAAACTTTCGTGATATATATCCCCTTTCCCCATAATGTTTAATGTTTCAATCCACTGTTCTTTCATGCCCCTTATTAATGTTGTTTTCAACACATTATCAGGTAAATGCAACGATGCATAAGGGGATCTTTGCAGATTATACTGGAAACGTTCCACGTATTCTTCTAATGTTTCATTTGGCCTAGCTATCATCTGGAATATTTCATCTTTTAGTTCTCTAGACCTACAGTAATCTTGGTATTTCTTTAGGAAAGACTCTTTCATTTGTTCCCAGTTATTTATAACTCCACCACCTAATCCCATAAACCATCTTAAAGCTGCCCCTTTCAAAGTGGAGGGGAACAATTTGAGTTTCTAGGGGTCAGTGGTGTAATCATACCCCTTGCATAGCACATCAAATTTGAATAAGAATGCATCGAGGTCTTCTGATGTGAGTCTGTGAAATGTAGGAATGTGTTGAAGGGGGATTGCTTTCATGGGAGCATTTGCTGCGGAATCCACTATGGGGTATTGTAATGTAGAAGTTTGGGTGTTTGGCAGATTTTGAGCCATTGGATCAAATATATGCCAATACCCTTCTGGAAGATCTAAGAGGGTATTCCTAGGTTGAGGAGGAATGTTTTTAACAGGAATTGTTTTAATAGCACTTCCTCTATCTGGAATTTCTATCTGAGGAAATAGGGTGTCTTCAATAATAATTTTTACCGCACTCCCCTTGTCGTGGCTATTTAATGGCTGAGTTATCCTAGGAGATCTTGGCTCTCCAATTTCCCCTATTTCCCCTTCTCCTTCACAAAGATTACTTAGGTTCCCTTCCTGCAATCGTTCGGGAATAGAATTTTCAATTTCTTGAAAGTCCTGTTCATCAGTATGACTATGCACCTCAGCAAAGGCTTCAGATAGTGAGCCTGAGGCCTGAAGGGAACTAGTAGGTTGTTTGGAAGTAACTTTCCTGGGTCCTACTGAAGGCTAAGATTCAGCTTTCTTATAGATTTCGTCTATGTATGTCGATCGACCAAGGGTCACCAGTCCCTTAGCTTTTTCTAGTTTTGGTAACGGTTTGGGATTTTTCTCTAGCTTTTTCTGCTCAGTCATGCACTCAATTTAACTACCAAGTTTTAAGCAGATAACAACAAATCTACAGGAAAGCAGGCAAAGGAGCAGGGCTTTTACATGCTCCGCACGTAGGTTCTTACCTTCCATTTTCAAAACCCAATTCTTCCCTAGCAGGTTCGTACACTACCCTGGAAAAGACAAATGGCTACACTCCTTCCCCGGCAACGGAGCCAAAATGTAGAGCTATAACAAGGGTCTCTTTCACCTCTAGTTACCTTACATTAATATGTCAATCCAGGATCATCTGGTTATTCCAAAGGGTGTCTCAGTCTGAGGCTATAATTTG
The DNA here is from genome assembly GCA_000404065.3 of Pinus taeda. Classification (NCBI taxonomy): domain Eukaryota; kingdom Viridiplantae; phylum Streptophyta; class Pinopsida; order Pinales; family Pinaceae; genus Pinus; species Pinus taeda. The sequence goes on from APFE030350870.1 coordinate 190,888, forward strand.
CCAGAGTAATGCTTGTAGTACAACTATTCAAAAGCTATGCAAGTAAAGTAATGCAAACTTACAACTTAACTACTTCAAAAGACCAAATCACACCAAGTATTACATCAGCCAAAGGTTCGGCAGCAATAGCCCATCCTTTTCATAACTGATGAGAATAGATCAGAGGTCTGGGAGCCAAATAGCAGATGCTGGCCTCGCTACACCCTGGGATCGTTCTTAATAATTAGAAATGAAAACAGCAGATAAAAGAAATGATAATGAAATGGAACAACACATCAGCCAAGGGCTTGGTAGAAATAACACATCCCTTTCATAGCTGATGGGAGCAGATCAGAGGTCTGGGGACCAGGTATTAGATGCTGGGGTCCACTACAGCCTAAGTCTGTCCTCAAGAAACAGCGAATTAGAAATCTGGAAATGGAACAGCAAATAAATGGAACAGCAAGCAAATGGAACAGCAAGTAAATGGAACAACAAGTAAATGGAACAACAATTCAAGAATAGAACAACAATTGAAATAAACAATAACCGAGTCCTTTAAGCTGCAATTCTATTTAACCATGCCAATCAAAACATCAATCTCTCAATCTTATATGATAGAACAATACTATAGAACCTTAGAAACACACCATACTTAATCTGCTTCTGTTAAAACACATACGAGGTGCATCTCATAATAAAGAATAGTCACATTCAATAACCATGTGAAACAGACTTTTCCAGATGACTTGTTATAATACAATCGTGAAGAATTCTGTAATAAAGTAACAGTGTCCTGTAGGAATTAATCAATACTTGAAGAATTGGTAAAATAACATAGCATCGATATAAAGTTCAAGAACACGAAATGACTTAATCACAACGAAGCATGTAATAGAATATTCTCAAAACACAACAAATTACCAGATTACTTTTATGAACGAACCACACAGAAACCACGCGTAATAATACAAGAGCAAGTGTCCTCCAGGGCCAGGCCCTTAGCCTCCAGGGGCACACCGCTTAAGATGAATCTAGGCTCAAAGATAAAAAATGAACAAGTATATATTAAAGCATGCAATAAAAGTATAGAAACTCAAGTCTTCAACAGAACATAAAGATCATAGTCCAGATCTTCCTTCAAAGAAATTACACCCTTCCCAGAAATTCCCCCCGTAACCAACAATGCTATCCCTTTTATATGAGGAATGGCGGAGACATCTAGATACAAAAATAGGTAAAACAACGATCCCTCAGGATCTAAGATCCTGAGGGATACGCAGAATCATTACTGCTTCGTTACTTCTTTCTTCTTCTGTTCCGCTTTGGTATCTCCGCGTCCTGTCTTGGGCTGATCCGTGTCGATCTAGTTCTCTTTCGGTCTCCCGTCACAGGGACAACAGTTAGCTCGTCTTTATCTTTACTTTCTGGATGGCCACCTTTCGCTTCTTGACCCTCCTGCACATAGAAACAACATTTATCAGTGCTTCTTATTAATTTCTCATGTTTTTCTATAAGTTCTTATTATTATCTAAGTTTCCCATGCAAAAGGCTTTTGCGTTTTCATGAAAAGATACCAAAATGACCATCAAAACATACCTTCCTTGGTACTCCACAACTACCACAAGGTTAGCTATCCACTTTGAATACCTTAGGGGAACTATGATTTTGGCATCCAACAGCTTCTTGATTTATTTCTCAATCAAAGGCAATAAGAGAGGGTTGATAGGCCTTAACTTTTGCTTAGAAGGGATGGTGTTCTTCTCCAGTGGAATCTTATGCTGAATGATGTTTGTGTCATAGGTCTTAATATCACTGTACTCCCAGGCAAATATATCAGTAAATTGCTTCATTAGCACAAAATACTCAAAACTTTGTGTTATATTCTTTCCACATAGTTAACAGGGGGTTTGAGGGGTACCCGTAACCCCACTTTATGGGGTCCGGGGCAGCGCCTCGGAAAATTTTGGTTTTTGACCCTATGTTAGGCTGGGCGGACCCACCTATGGTTTTGTGAATGATTTTCGCACATGTTTTTTTGGACGCAATGTTTTTCGGTCCATGGTTTTGGACGCGATGGTTTTCGGTCGATGGTATTGGATGCTTCGGCATGTATAAATATGTATTGTAACATTCAAAGGAACATAATGAAAAATCAAGCTGGTAGTCCTAGTTTTGGGATCTAGTGGGAAATCTCTGTGTATATGTGTTTTATGTGTTATACTCTCACATTTTTATTTTTCCTGTGATTTAGAATTCGTATGCAGGTAATTTCTCTATGGGGTTAAAACCTACATTTGGTATTAGAGTTGTTTTGGCTTCAAGGGGACGCCTTTGTTGCTGAGGGGTTTCGCTTGGGCCTGTGGTAGACCCTGTTCAGTGGGAGATCTGCGAG
>APFE030350870.1:196755-227158 GCA_000404065.3 Pinus taeda
CCCCCTATGGAAAGAAAAAAACAAGTGGGAGATTGTTGGGTTGTGTTATATTCTTTCCACATAGTTAACAGGGGGTTTGAGGGGTACCCGTAACCCCACTTTATGGGGTCCACGGTAGCGCACCGGAAAATTTTGGTTTTTGACCCTATGTTAGGCTGGGCGGACCCACCTATGGTTTTGTGCATGATTTTTGCACATGTTTTTTTGGACGCAATGTTTTTTGGTCCATGCTTTTGGATGCGATGGTTTTCGGTCCATGGTATTGGATGCTTCGGCATGTATAAATATGTATTGTAACATTGAAAGGAACAGAATGAAAAATCAAGCTGGTAGTCTCGGTTTTGGGATCCAGTGGGAAGTCTCTGTGTATATGTGTTTTATATGTTATGCTCTCGCTTTTTTATTTTTCCTGTGATTCAGAATTCGTACGCAGGTAATTTCTGTACGGGGTTAAAACCGACACTTTGGGCAGCAGACGTGTGGGTGGACAGATTTATGCACTTCGGATGATTTGGGCTCCCTATATTATGTCTATGAATTGCATACTCATTTTATTTTTTGGCAGGCTTTTAAGGTACATCATTATGATCAAACAACTTCTCTAGAGGCACCAATCCTTTGGGTATATGGTTACTAGGTAGCTGACCAATGCTATCCTGACCAATCTCGTCCTTTAGCTTGGACTGTTTGCATGCTTCAATGGTTTCGTTTTCTTGGTCAATGTGCATTCAGAAAATTCATCAATGACTTGTAAAAACCTATTAATTTCATCATCATCTTCAAAAACTTTCCAGTATTGACATTGTTAAGCAGAGATGGTTTATATTTCACCTGAACTTCATAAATCAATTTAGGAGGCAAAGGAGGAATAAACATGCTAGCAGACACAACAAGGGAATCATCAAGCTGGTTCTTCATTCTAGGGATATAAGAAATGTTGAAACTATTAAAAGAACCCTTGAGCTTCCATACTTCATCTTTGTATGCTTTTAGCCTTGGATGCTTTTCTTGGAAAGTTTTCTTCACCTGCTGAATTATAAGGTCTGCATCTCCAAACACCTTCAGACCTTTGATGCCCCTTTCTTTAGCAGCGTTTAAGCCCAATATCAAGGCTTCAACTCTGCTATGTTATTTGTGACTTGAAAAGTTAACTTGAAAGATGAATGAATGCATTCTTGTGTGGGGGATACAAGGACTACAACTACCCATGCATCTTCCTTAGAGAAAGCTCCATCAAAAAACATGTCCCAAGTCTGTGGGCCTTCTTCCTCTATGATCTGGAAAACTAGTTTCCTAAGCTGCATGGAGGCCAAATGGGATTCTTCAATTTGGAGAATACAGGCTCAAAAATCAATGTCAACAGCATAGATGGGATGATTAGTGGGGTTCTTCTCATCATTGATGATATAAGCCAACTGAGCTTCTTTATATATATCTCCTACTTTCACCTCCAAAAATTGGGACAGTAGCACAGGAGAGATCATTTTGCAATGTTCCACCTAATCTCTTGATCCAACCTCTAGATAGTAACATGCCAAACTTGGGGGGCACATCTGCTTACACAATATCCATCATCATGCTCTTCATAGGTAGCTGACACAAGGTGATGGCTAGGTCTTTGATTAATCCCAAACATTTCACTTTTCTAGAGTAAAAAAAAAATAGGTCATGATAAGGCTTGGTAAGGTCAATACCAAACTCATCCATGACAGCCTTGGGCATTAGATTATGGTGCAAAAGGAAGTTGTGAAGGATTTTGTCATGAATAGTCAAAGACACATAGAATGATGGGGAGTCGTCATCATAATTTTCAATCATTGGGCTGAGAACAACATCTAGTTTGTCATCTTGCAGATTTACATAGTTAGTGGGGGCTTGGATGACATTGGGCTCAAGGGCCTCGAGGATAGATCTCTTGAAGGACTCGTTCTTTATTAGTTAAATCAGAGGTATGGGTATCCTTAGCTTCTGAATTTCTGATTGAAAACTGAAAGGAGAAGGAAACTTGTCAAGGCCTCTTACCTCGTGAGTTGGAGCTTTGAGGATGATAAGATCAATTGCTAGTTGCTTCTAGATTTTAGCTTGTTGTACTGCAAGGACAACAACTCCTTGAATAGGAGTTTCCTTGGCATTATTCATCTTTGACCTCAGATTATGTTTGTGCTAACCCTTAGTTTGCAGAATAGCCTTACCATCACATTCTTGGTTATTCTGGTCATTGCATAATGACTTTTCATAGGCAGCCGAGGTCAGAAAGGAGGCACTGCCTTTGTCTTCAAGACAATGGATCTCATCATCTTCTTCAAAATTCTCTTCGTCCATGACTGCATTCTGAAAAGGGGTCTTTACCCTTTGGTCAACATTGGCATCTTTTCTCCTTTGCAAAATCTACAACTGCTCATTTGCTCTTCTACATGGATTTGGATTTCTAGGAGAAAAGGTATTGGGAACTCTTCCTTTCCCATAGTGCTGCTCAACCTTTAATTTGGAGATTTCAGAGGCTAATGACTCTATCATCTTAGTCATTTTATCTATCTTGGGATCTAAAGATGATGAAGACTCGCCCCTCTATCTCCTTCTATCAACATTACCTCTGAGCTTCTCTACAACCATCATGTTTGATTCTACTTCCAAGGCTGCATCCTGCAGATCAGTCAAAGTGGCACATCATCTCTCCCTTAATAGTAGACAGAAGTCAGAATCAAAAGCACTGGCATAAGTGAGTTTAATAGAGGTAGTGGAGGGTTTTACTTCGGCTGGTATCTTGTTGTACATTCGGTTAAACCTCTTATTAAAATCAAACAGAAACTCACCATTTTCCCTCTTTAAGTTCCCAAACTCAGTGTGGTAGTAGAGGAGATCCTTCTTATCCCCCCAATGCTTTAGGAAGGCATCATCTAAAGCCTAAATATCTTCTATAGATCTTGGGGTCAGTTCCCTGAACCATTTTCTAGCTTCCCCATCTAGGCTTTGGATAAAGACTATCATCCACACATCATCTTCACTAATGTCCAAGGTATCAGCATAGCTGTAGAATGATTCAATATGTTCCTCAGCTGTAACACCTTCAGTCCTAGTGAACTTAGGCATATATTTATGATATTCTCCAGTAGGCATGGCATTCAAAGGAGTGGGCAGTATTAGAGGTTCATACCTAGTAGCTATGATTCTTTCCATTTTGGTGGGTGCTTGTGGACGTGCCATAGCTATGGTGGCTAAAAGGGTACTAGAAGTCTGAATGACAAAGGGCTAAGGAGTGACTAATAAGACTAAAGGGGTATGATGGACAAGAGGTGAGGTTTCATTTCGGTTGACAACAAAAGGAGAACCTAGATAATAAGGAGCTTTATGTATCTCTGAGATATTTTCTTCACTGCTAGTATAAGATGCTATACTCTCAACCTATATTTGTTCTATTGTAGGATTTTCTTGAAGATATATAGAGTATTGTTTAGGTTTACCTAAACCTGATGCTCCCTTCTACAATGCCTTTCTTTCTTTGACGATCTTTTCAGGGTCAAGTTCTGGGTCAGCTTATGGCTTCTGAGGATTTCTCCAAGTATGCCTTCCAAACTGAGCCAGAATTATGGAGTGGAGTCACCAAGAGGTTCATCCTCTAGTAGAGTTGCCAGATAGATGATTACAACCAAAATAGTGTCCAAAATTTGTCTATCATCAAAGATGGATCTGTGTCGTCTCCCAGGGAAGATGAACTTCAGTCTCCTCTCCCTGGTAGCAGTGCTAATTATGTTTTCTCTCTAGGAAACTCTCCTAGGTTGTAGATCGGAGATGCCTAGTAACATATAATCTTCAATATTGTTCTCTAAACTATTGGAATGAATGATGGTTTGGATCAAGCCAGATAATCATTTCAGCTCTATTCTCACTCAAGAAATGCATGAACACCCTTAACAATACAAGGCTTTAGACTATTAATGCCCAATAGTTTATAGATTCAATGGAAAGATGGAGAATACTGTTTGTACCAGCAGATGCATACATAGACATATATGAATGGCCAGCTACAGAAAGCAAATGAAACTTGCAAATCTAGTTTATCAATGCAGAGATAAGATGATAGTTATCTGGCATTCAACACAACAGAAAACATGAATAATCTATTCATGTGAAAGAATAGAACAGTAGAGCAAATGGAATTGAACATGTAACAAAAAAAGAAGCTTTTATTGCTTGGAATGAAGATGAGAATCTTGAAGAAACAGAGGAGAAACAATCTCCAAAAGTTGAAGTCTTGATCCATTTAACTTCCAGCCATTTATAGACTGTTACAATGCTCTCACGCTCTCTAGGGCTCAAGATGTCTTAATCTATCCCTCTGTCTTGTTGGCTATTTGATGCCATAAGTAGGCATGCATGAGTACAGGGACACTGTCTCTAACCACCTCAGTAACCGATCATGGTCACTTTGCTACTCTGTCAGGTGGCTTAAACATGCTAAGATGTTCCACGATCCTTTTCTGTTAATTCAGCTACATCATATTGTTGCTTTTTCCCCTTCTCAGCCATGTCTTCTGTTATTTTAGTTCAACTATCCAGCTGCCACAGACACTGATAGAACCAACAGCTTTCCTCTCTGGTTGACTGATGGGGAGCAAGGTACGAGGCGTACAGGCCATTGGATGAGATGAATCGGCTGTTAGGATGGTGATCAAGTAGCAGAGGGTGAACCAAAGTGATCATGGATGAGGGTCGTTGGATCGAGGGAAATGGATGGTGAAGATCAAATGCAGGAAGCCTGAAGTCATGGCGGGAGCGGAATAAGTCCGAGCTGTCAGATCTCTGATGAGCAGATCAGATGGCTATCAGGTGGAGGAGGTGCTCAGATGATAGTGCCCAAGGGTTTCATTTGGGTGGTTATGGTTTTTATTGAGCACTTATCAGGCAGTATGCATTAAAGGGTGGATTCCGCCCGATGCCACTCATTGCAAGCCACATAGCAGCAGAGGAGAGAGAAAACCACCTTTATCGAGTGGTTATTCCTCTCACTAGTTTCCCGCATGATATGAGCAATAGCCATTAGATCTGGCGAGAGTGATCTAACGATGGAGATCGATCGAGCATGTCTCGTCGATCAAGTGAGACGTGGGCCATCAAATTGCTGGGGGAATCAATGGTGGAGGGACGCGGAGGTACAAGATGTACTCAAGAACTATGCAGAGAGTGTGTATGGGAAAAAAGTTAAGGTTTTAAGGGCTTTTGGGTTAATTTACTGAAGGCTAAGGTGAAAGAGGGCTTCGTTATTATATGAGAAGAATAGAATGTAAGTAGAAGAGTAGGTAAATGGGGTGTTGATGGCCCATGTGGGAACTTCTTCATGACAACAAAATGGGCCATTTCCCTCCTTTGGCCTTCAAAATAGTAGCACTGCACCTCAGGACTAATAGTGACCTCCATAAGGCCCATCATGACAGGTCAGAAGGATGTCAAAGACCTCCTCTTCCCTTACACATCTTCTCAAGATTTGCTATGGGCCAAGCTTGAATAGGTTGCTCCTAATCCAAGTGAAGGGGGCACTTTTCCTGATTATCTTGCTTTTTTCTCTGGAGGGCAGGTTTGGTGGGAACTGTGCTGGCACCAGATAGTTTTCTATATCAGCAAACCATGGGGAGAGCACTGAAATAGCAAACAAATGCTCATCTTGGAACTGATCATCCACCATTCCTTCTTCACCTACAGGCATATTCATCCTAGATAGAAAGTCAGCAACAACATTTTCTTTACCAGGCTTATCAACAATAGTTAAATCAAACTACTACAATAAAAGTAACCATATGAAGATTCTATCATTTATGTCTGGTTTGTTCATTAAATATTTAATTGTAGCATGATTAGTATGCACAAATGTACGATAGGCTATAATGTAATTCCTAAACTTAATCAATGAATGCACACCAACTAGGAGTTCCTTTTCTGTCACAGTATAGTTTAGTTCAGCCTTTGACAAGTTTTTACAGGTAAAGTAGATAGCATAAGGCAATTTCTCTTCTACTTGTCCTAAGGCTGCTCCTATGGATCTATGTGAGGCATTAGCATGAATGTGAAAAGGGAGGGCCCAATTTGGGCCTCTAAGGATTGGTTTAGTGGTTACCTTATCATTTAAAATGTCCAAGGCCTCTTGACAGCTCTTTGACCATATAAATTCAGAATCTTTGGCCAATAATCCAAACAAAGGAGAGGCTAACTTGATGAGGTCTTTCATGAATGTTCTGTAATATTGAGCTAGCCCTAAGAAACTCCTAACATCTCTTTTATTTTGTGGAGGAGGGACCCTTTGAATAATTGATACTTTGTTTGGCTCCACCTGTAGTCCTTGCTAAGATATTGAGTGACCTAGCATAGTCCCTTCAGTCATTAAGAATTCACAATTTTTTGGACTAACGGACATGTTCATCTCAATGTATTTGTGTAATATTTTGATGAGGTTAGTCAAGGCCTCTTGGAAATCACAACCATAAGGTGTAAAGTCATCCATGTAGATCTCCACAGCATCATGAACTAATTCAGCAAAAATACTTAGGACTGCTCTTTGGAAAGTGGTAGGAGAATTACACAAGACAAAAGGAATGAACCTATAGACAAAATGACCCCAAGCATAGGTGAAATTGGTCTTATCCTAGTCTTCTAGGCAGATTTGGATCTGGTTGTACCCACTGAATCCATCTAGGAAAGAAACAAATTTCTTCCCTCCTAGGCCATCTAACACTTGGTCAATGAAGGGTAAGGCGAAATGATCCTTCTTGGTGGCTTTGTTCAACAAAAATCCTCCACTTCCCATTTTTCTTGGGAAATAGCACTAAAGGAGAGACCCATACACTCTCGAAGATAGGGTAAATGATTCTTGCATCTAAAATTTTTTGCAGTTCTTCCTTGACTATGTCTTTGAGGGCTAGATTCATTATCCTTTATGGTTGCCTGACTGGCTTGCAACCTTCCTTGATGTATATGTGGTGAGTACACACCGAGGGCGTACACCCTCCATTTCCTTGTAGTTCCAAGCAAAGGCTTCTAGGTTCTCCCTCAAGGTTTTCTATGGCCCAAATTCTATGGTTTTCACTCAAAGTGGGTTGTAACCGGCTAAGCGTAAGTCAATTTGATGATTTTTCAGTGTTTCTTTTACTTCTTCTTCTATGGGTAATGAACTAGGAGTTGGAATTTGGAGTAGGTGTTCAATTAAATCATCCTCATCTTGTTGTCCTCCTCCTATGATGGCTTCCAAAATATAAAGTTCTGTAGAATGAAGCTCATCTTCTTCCTCCTCCAACCATAAAGGTAAGTCATGTTCTAGGGAGGGTTGAGCAGGAGGGTATAGGACTAATTGTTTGGAAATATGCCCATTCTTGATGGTCATATTCCCAAATTTGCAGCTAATGTAGGCATCAGGTGTGGCCAACCATGGCCTCCCAAGGATGAGAGGGTAACTAGTAAGCTTAGCCTTGGGATGAAGAACTAGGAAATCTGCTGGGTACTCCTTGGAATAAATGGAGACCATCACATCCTCAAAAATTCCCTCAGGGGTGACTATAGAATGGTCTGCAAGTTGCAACAATATTTTGGTCTTCCTTAATGACCCGTGGAGGTTAAGCTTGAGCATGTTGTCCTTGGTCATCACATTAATGGTAGCCCCAAGATCAATCAACGTGTGTGGGACAATGGTGCCATTGATGTGGACATAGACTACAGGGCTTCTAGGGTCTAAGTATTTTGGACATATTGCCTACCCTAGCATTAAGTTAGATAACTGCCCAATGACATTAATGGTAGGGGCATCCCTTTTTCTTCTCCCTCGATGCTTAAAGCACTTCTCCTTAATCAATTTATTGTAAATATGCACATCTTTGATTTGTTGGAGAAGGGGAATCTTTACACATAGGTTTTCCAATTCTCCCAGAAGTTCAATTTCTTCTGGGGTAGGCTGGTGTGGTTGGGATAATCTTTCAGGAAAGGGTGGATTTTCTTTAAGGTTGCTTTCCTCTCTTTTTCCCTCAACCTCCTTATGTGGAGAGGGAGGTTGGTTATTTGGGAGAATTCTCCTAGATCTCAGGTTGATCTCCTAAATTTCAATAGGATAAGCTGGGTATGATGTCTCTCCACCATATATTTGTTGGGCTTGCCTATTGTTTGCGTTTGGATTTGGCTGGGTAGGCATCTATGGTTGCCTAGGTGGAGCAGAGTGGAGGCGTTGCGGTTGGGTAGGTAGTGGAGGCAATACAGTTGGAATATTGTTGAACTGGGGCCTCCACCCCTGGGGCTGGGTATTCCACTAATGTTGTGGCTGATTGTAAGGTTGAAATGACTGGTTGGGTGGCTAGGAATGATATTTATATGCATAGGACCAAGGAGGGGGTGTAGACCAGGAAGGATTAGCAGGGGGTCCCCAAGAAGTTGTAGTTGTGTCTTAGTTGTGTTTGTAATATGCATGGGATGATCCTTGCATACCCTGTTGGTATGCTCTAGGCCTAGGAGGTCTCTTTTGGTTATTGTAGAAAAGCTTCTCAGTGACCCTTTCAGCTCCTTGATATACAACTTTGAGTCCAGGCAAGGAAAGGCACTTGTCTCTGGAGTGGTTTTCTTCACAGATTGAGCAAATCTCAATACATTTTAATGGCAATTCATTCCGAGGATGCCTTCTGGTGCACTTAGCATAGAAGATGGCCAGGGATCTCTCTGATTCCTTTTTATTTCTTCTTATATTCATGGTATCTAATTGTGATAAAAGGTTTTCAACATCTCACTTATGAATTCCTCCAGCATATTTCCAATTTCACCCTTGATGGATGAGTTGGAGGACGATGTATAGGCCATAGATTGACTACTTCTACCCTTATTTCTGGCTACGCTAGAATGGTTTCTAAAGATAGTCTTGATGTCCTCATAGGGTAGCTGGTAGATATCTCCTCTTGATAACATATGTGAGGTGTCTAGGATATCCTCCCTCACTCCGCAAGACCAGCTTCAGTGACTTAGGGTCAAGTGTGCACCTGGCCCATTTGTAACTGAGCTGGAATCTCTCTTCATAGTCTTCTAGGGATTCATCATGGCCTATGGTCATCATGAAAATTTCATCTTTAGTGTCCTTTGACCTATAGTAATCCCTATATTTGTTGTTAAAGGCCTGCTGCATCTAAGCCCAAGTTGTTATGCTATCTCCAGGTAAACCCATGAACCAGTGCAATGCTGCCTCCTTGAGGGTAAATGGAAACACAACTTCTGCTCATCATCTGTGTAGTCATAGGTTCGACAGATAATAAGTAACTCAAATAGGAAAGTGTCAGGGTCCTTTGTGGTCAAGCCATGGAAATGAGGTAGAGCAGAGGGGCTTATTTTCTTCATTTTAGTGTCCCCATTAGTTTCCCTAATGGGGAACGCACTCCCAATTCTCTCTCTATCTCTTCTTTCATTTAAGTGTTCAACCATTGGTTCAGTAGGAATGGGTTCTTCCTCTTCTTCTTCTTCCCCTATAGGTTCCTCAAATCTATCAGGTTGCTCACCTAAAATGGCTTCCAATTCACCGTCAGTGAAGAAGAAAGAAGGTTGACTATTGGATGAGGTGGGAGTGTTTAGCAAGAATTTTCCTGAAGTATCCCTAATCCTACGAGGCATGAAAGTAAATGTTTTTGGGTTTTTGTGGGATTTTTCTTGAAATCTAGGAAGTAATTGCAGAAAGGAAATTGCCGATTAAATGAAAAACAACTAACAGAATGGAAACTACCTACAGAATGAAATTCATTAATGGAAGACTACTCATAGAAAGAAAATTGTTTGCAAAATGAGATTGTTGATGGAATGAAAATTACTAACAAAAGGAAACTACTTGCTGAATTAAAATTGCTGGATGAAACTAGAATAACTTGTAGAATGGAAAGGAAAGCAGATAAATGACAAAATGAAAGAAAGAAACTAGATTACTTTTGCAGAAATAATCTAATGGAAGAAAGTTGGAAACTAGAAAATAAAAGAAAAGAGCAGTAAGAACTACTACTCTGACACCTCCCTGGAAATGGTGCCAAAAAGTGATGAGCCTAGGTATTACAGCATGAATGTTACAACTCCCACGACTACCAGCTTTACTTATCAACTTGGGGTTCGTACAAACTTGGAGGTGACTATGATATATACACAAGTAGAAGTGAAGGTAGTGCCTGTTGTCACCGCTCATCTGGCAAGAGACCCCAGGGGTTCCAAGCCAGACTTATATAGGGTCAGAAGAAGCTTGATTTTTATGGAAAGAGAGCAAAACTACTCTATGGGAGAGCTATTCTACTATAGAAATGAAGAAAAAAACATGAAAAACTAAATCACCATAACCTAATTAATCATGAAAATAGCTAGACTAAGTGAATTTCTAAGCAACACTAATATAATACTAACTAGCTAAGCTGCAAGAGTAAAGCAGCAAAGCTAGTCTAAGGGGTCAGAAATGGAACTAGGCTAAGTCTATGTATAAGCAGAAGAAGTGGTCAGAGGTCAAAATGGTGAAAAGAGGATGTAATGAGCAACAATGCATGAGGACCGTTGGATCAGGCGGGTCAACGGTAAATGAACGGTTTATACCGGACAGTAGGAGGGTACGTAGGCAAATGGGCAGACATGGTGGACTAACATGAGGGATGGCAGGGATTATGTTGAGGAGGTGATCGACATATGAACGACGTATATCAGCCAAGCCCATTGGCGATCAGGTGAAGCAACAGCCGTTGGATCAAGAGACAGATCGATGGTGGAGAGTTCAAGACGATAAAGTGATCGGATGATCCAACAGCCGTCAGATCTGGCAGGGCAGATTGATGGTGGAGATTGGAGGGCAAAAAGAAACGTGTGGAAATGACAAGCAGGTTTAGAGGGCAGTAAGTTTTACCTCACGCACCCTCAAAGCCATAAACGGTTTTGTAGAATTTTGCATGATTAGCCTCCCCGGTTGACACATAGCATGGGGAAACCACCCATCTCACATGCTCTTAGCCTGATAACAGTCGGAAGGAACTCCACACAATATGGCGCGAGGACCATGGGATCTGGAAAGGTAGATCTATGGTGAAGATGTGACCGAGCAGGTTGGTGAGTGGGTGAGCAACAATCGTCAGATCTGACAAGGCAAATCGACAGTGGGGATTTAAAAGGCAGAAAGTCAAACACAAAAAGTGGATTGGGAAGAGATTGGTGGGATTTTCATGTGAAAGGAAATCAACGGTTAAAAATTGTTTGAACATGGATTAACAGCTCTCGCTGAGCATTTCAGGCTGAAGGAGAATGACAACATGAGGGATCTGGGAGGACAGTGGAGGTCTAAATGACAGAAAGAGAGAGTGAAGGGGTGGATAATCATGAGAGGAACAGAGTGGAAATGCAATGAACTCAGTGACTATGTTTAAACAAAAAACACTATGAAAACCAAAACCCTATGTTTTTGGGGTTGTTGCAGGGTTCCTTCCTCACCTAATGGTCCCAGAGGGAGAAGGTGAGGCCAAGACACCTACAAGAAACCTTGTGGATCCTTTCTTTGTCAACTTACTGGTTAAACGAAAACATAAATGGAACAAAATGGAACAAAACTAATATGCTCCACACTACTGTATGAAACTATAACTATTCAAGCAAATGGACAGAAAACAGGAAACTACTTAAGTCAATGAGCAGGAAAGCCATGGATCTCTGATGATCCACTGTAATGAAAATGCACCTATTTAACTAGATGAACAATCAAACCATGCATTTATGCTACTGATGTAATGGAAATGAACTACTTATGTAAATGAATAGAAAGCAAGAATCTATGCTAGAATACAATACAAGAAAGAGGAGCTTTGGTTGCTAGGGTCGGGCCCGAACCCAAGAGCTTCATCCCTCTAAGTTAACTTAGTGCTGGCTGAAATCAAAACTCATCTTCATTATCAAAGAAAACTATATTACATCAAACTGTTACAAGTCAAAAGGTCTGAATAGTTGCTAACTATGCTACTGACTATTGGTTAACTGCCTAAAAAAACTGAGGTCCTAAGCCTCTCTATTTATAGATATGAAGTATCAACAACTTCCCTCAAAATTAGGGAGGTACATCTCCCAACTTAATGGTAACTTGTCCTTTCACATTCACTAGCTTGGCTACCTTCTAGTAGGGAGGCTGCTTGTACTTCCACTTGCTTGGCTATCTTTTAGTACTCCTAATTTGGTTGTGTGTACTTTTAGCTGATAGAGGGATATTCGAATGGATGGGCAGTAAATGAGGATGATTTTCCTCCTATAATTCCTTCCCCTTATCTCATTTGAGTTTTTACCAAGGTCTTTTACCATAGTTCCTTGCTTTTACCTTTTATCCCTGCATTTCCCTTGCTTTTATCCTGTATTCCTGCATTACATGGACATGAGACCACAAGGCAAAATATCAAACTCTAACTCAACTCATAAGCAAAATATAATCAAAAGTATGCAACAAGTTGTGAGAATAGTTGGTTTGACTAAGCTAGGAGGTGAATTAAGGCCAATTAAGGCCCATATAATTACTGAATGATGAGACTCATCACTCGCAGCAGGCATGGTCGTGGCTGAGGAAATGTTGCGTACCCGCATGACCAACACTATAGTGCTGCCAGAGGGGGCACTGGTTACAAAAAATGAGGCCGACAAGCCTATGGTCAGTGCGTTGAAGGGAGTTGGGATAAACATGGTTGTGCTCCCTCTGGACATGCTCTATGTGCTGCAGGATGGAGTGATTGTAGAACTGCAGGCTAGGGAGAATCGTGTGCTCTAGGTGATGAGTGAGCAGTGGATTAATATGGAACAACTAAGCCTGCAGAATGATGAGGTTGTCACATAGAACAGGCAGCTAGTGCAGGTGGCCAAGGAAGCCTACCAGATGGTCCCTGAGTTTGCCATCCCAACAGAGGCACGCATATGGAGATTAGTAGCAGGGGTGCGCAAGGCAAACGAGGAGATGGCTAAGGTTTATATGGAGCTAAACCTTCATATAGCTGAGCTGAAATTGAAGGCACAACCTTCAACTTCGCCAGAGGTGAAAGAGCAGCATTCTAGTGCCATTACAATAGGAATAATGGAGATCAACAATGAAATGAAGGATTGCACCAAATGTTTTGAAGAATCATTCGAGGTCCTCACCACTTTGCAGGAGGACACGAACATACAACACCTAGAAATAGAGGCACACAAGCTGTAACAATAGTATGATGACATAAAAGGGACCATGCAAATGGTGGCCCTTACACAGAGGCTCGCACAGATGTCGTAGGAAAAAGTGCTTGAGGAGCAGGTAGACACTGCGCGACATAAGGAAGTTGTCCTAAAGGCGTACATACAACCATGGATCAATGTGGCATTCATCATTACAACCTTGATTGAAGCCAAGCTCACGTAGATGCAAGGAATGTAGGAAGAGGTTCAGGGCAGTAGTTCAGATACAACAGTCTCTGAACAACGCGTCTAGCAGGTACAACAGGTAGCTGCTCAGTGCACTGCCAATCTTGTAGCAGTCTAGGTAGAGTTGGGAGGTCTCCACGCAAAGATCTCCACACTAATAGAATGACTTGAGGGTGAGTCATGATGTTTGTGTTGGGGGCCTATTGGGCATGGGATCTCCCAAGGGAAGTTTTGGGGCTTAAAGCCTAGATTTTGTTCGAAAGATGTAAATTCGATGTAAAGACTCCGCATTTTGTGGGCGCGAAGCCCAAATTTTGTACATGAGTCATAGGGTTGTCTGCCCTTAATTTTGTAATGTCATGTCGGCTTTAGAGATCTACCCCTGGACCGCAGGCCATGGAATTGTATAAATAGAGGGAGGCTCTAAGTTGTAAATCAGTCAATAGGATTTAATGATGGAATAGAAGGATAACAGAAGATCTAAGTGTCAATTCAAGTCTTTGGGTCATAGAGTAGGAGAAGGCTCTGTAGCTGAGTGTGCAGAGGCCTAGTAGTCCACAGCTGATTTCGCGGACCCCTGCAGCTGAGTGCGTAGGGTAGGTCGAGTCTGTAACTGTTGAAGCATTAATAAAGAGAATTTTTAGACCATTCCTGTGTATTCATTGGCTATTTTTGCATTGAATGTATTGGGTATAAATTACATTTCTTCTATTTATATGATGCGCGAACATATATGATTATGTTGATTAAGTAAATGTGAGATAAATTATCTGTTTACACAAAGTTAACTAACATATGTAAGAAGATAAGTAAGATACGTAGTATAATTTGGGGAAATAGCGCATATCACTGCCATAGTAGCGCGAAATCACCTCATCCTCTGGAGAGGGCTACGTGAAGGAGGTTATAATAGATCGCGAAGGTATCACAGGTCAGGATAGTGCGCAAAGTGATCTGCATGAAGATATTCATAGTTGGACTAAATCAACCCCTCAGACATCTCGAGGGTGCAAAAACTTAGTTCCAGCATCCCCCCATACTGCTTCGGGTGAAACTTTAGTTTGCGCTCCACAGAATAATGCCAAAAGGGATAGTAGTGTAGGGATTTGTTTGGCTAATTAACTCTGAACCTGGGTCAAGCCCCAACAAGCCAAAAAACAGATAGGTGGGTGGCAGAAGTTTGACGAAAATAAGTCAAGAGTTCGGTACCAGTGTCATAACAGAGAGGTAACTATAAATAGAATAGAAAATATTTGACAAGAGTCGTGAAATCAGAATGAGTAGCCATGGGTTAATCGACATACCACTTAGCAGAAGCTCTAGTAAGAGTGCGCTGGAAAAGGTGAAGATGGATGGAGTTTTCAATGATAGAATTTGATGAAAACCACATATTGAATGAGTGAACAAGATCTGTGGGATCATCTCCAGGATTACTTTCAAACTTGGGGATGTTGAAAGGAAGTGTAGTAGGCATAACTAGCCAATTGGGGTCATGGATAAGAGGTTCATTAATGAGATGGCTGAAATCAGGGAGTCTCAAACCAACCATAAAAGGAAGTAATGGATTAGGAGTGACCATATTGGTGGAGGTTCCACTCATGGGGTTACCCTGATTAGTACATGGGTTACTATCTTGGTTTCTCATACTCACGTTAGTGCCTGACATGGTGAAAGTACGGGGTTGAGAAGACGTGGAATCAAAGGAAGAACCGGAAGAATTAGTAGAACCAGAGTCAAAATCAAGACTCAATGGAGGACTCGGAGGATGAACTATAACACGATGGGAAGGAGTAATATGTCCTAATGGAAACTGAGGACAAAGGCCTCAAATTCTCCATGACAAATGCCTAGGGGGCACAATGATGTAAAGGAAATGATGACTCCAAGGACCAATGGATGATATGAGCTAAAGAGTAAAAAACAGGAAGCAAACACCTAATACAATGTTTCCAATTGTAAACTAACTATATTAAGATGCTACTCTAATACAAGAAAGAATGCCCTATCAAAGAAAAATACCTTTAGCGTATAGGTGGTCTAAATCAGAAAACAATCCTAAATCTATTGCTTCAGATGGACTTCTAAAGAACTTCTTACTTGATGGAATTTGATCTCCACAAGAAGAGTTTTTTAGAGAAAGGTGGGGTAGAGAAACCACTGCTTCCCACAACTAGTCTTATAGGGTGTTTTCCTAAGATTGGTCACTATGGTTACCTTCATCCCACAAGGGTGGTTGATTCTTGAGCTTCTTGGTGATTGGCCATCACACAGGATTCCCTACCATGTGTTGGGTAGACCCAAGGAGAATAGATCGCATGATGACCTAGCCTAACTCAATATGAATCAGGTTTCTGACGCACTCCGGCTTTAGATTGTGGGCTAGTGAAGGATTTTAAGCTCCCTAATATGTCAACTTTTATGTATCAATTCAAGTTATCGATGGATGTTATTAGAATCCTATCCACCGATCCTACACCAAAAATACACATCTTGTTTAGCCTTGGTGACCAAGTGGGCTTAATTTATGTGTGTTGAATTATTAAAGTGTATTATTTTAAGTCTAGGCTTGGTTGTATTAACCAATCTCATGTTCGCTTACTGTGTGAGTGTGTGAAAATGATGTGTCAAGTGGATGAGTTAATTGAGCACATTTTATGATTCCATGTGTTGCTAAAAATAAAGTGTTGAAATAGTATAAATAATGTTGAAAAGGATAGAAAAATAAACCACAAATCAAGCACACAAAACCCCACCCAAAATAGTTATCAAGAAGTTAAGCAAGAGAAGGAACACAAGCTACTCAAAGACACATAAAAGGCCTAAAAGATGTAATTTCAAAGGGACTAAGATCTAGAGGCACTAATCTATTGTATTGGTGTAGGAACACAACAAAAATTATATGTGAACAATGTTGTAAAGGATAGGTATGAAGCTCGAAAACCTAGGATGCTCAAGGAGATTGTAAGCGGGAAAAGAAAAACCCAAGCTCTAGAGGGAGAAAAGGTGAAATATACCTATCCAAAAGTGTTGTAAAATAATGGATCAGACCTTGAAAACCAGTGGCTAAAAAAGTTGAAACCCTAAACTCCTCACCCATCTAATCTCTTCCTGAAAAGGTGGAGGTTAATCGTACCCTAGGGGGATTTTTCCTTCCTCAAAGAGAAAAAATAAGAGAAGATAGGACTAGGGGAGACTGAAACAGAGATAAGAAACCCTTCTCAATCCACACATATCACTCTCGGATATCCTAGAAAAATTGTGAAAATATCTAGAAAAAATTCCAAAATGCAAGTATTGGCCTGGAAACAGGGGAAAATGCAGATATATATCCAAAAATTGCACTCTAGAATGCAGATATGGGACTGCAAAGTGATTTTTTCTCTCAGGTCTCTCGATCGAAAAAACTCACACAAATTTTGTCATCTCCTGCTTGGCTAGTACTTGTGACCTGCAGAAAGAATCAAAAAACCACTAGAATATGAAATTTTGGTAAAAAAAGAAAAGAAAGCTATAAATAGAAATTGAGAGGTTATAAATAGCTGCAGAAAACCTGAAATTCACTTAAACTATAGTCACCTAGTAACTAAATTACTACACCAGTGGAGTTTCCATTTGTTAGTATGAAATTTCTTGGAAGTTGTACCAAAAACACTTCACTTGAGTCACTGGTGACAAGTGACCCTAACAAAAATTTGTCGATAAGTATGCTTTAGATATGCAATAATAAAATGAGAAAAACCTACAATAAAAAAATATATGAAATCGAAAATAGAAAACAACAATAGGTTGAACTAGAGCTTTATAAGATGTTGAAGGCAGGACTCGTCTTCCCTATCGAGGAATCTTTGTGGATAATCCCCGTGATCATTAAGAATACAGGTGAGATCTAGATCTGTGTGGATTTCATAAGGGAGGGATTGAATTAAGCATGTGTATGTACATGACCCCTTCGCTACACCATTTGCAGATGATATTTTGGAACATGTGGGTAGGGCTTTATTTCCAAATAAGACTCCTCTAATTTCACCATCCAATTAACCCAATATTGAAAGACTGTTAAATGAATAATAATCTTTATTGATAACACCTAGTGAAGGAGATCTACAAAAGTGTCTACAAATCCCCCACCATGGGATTAGTCCTTTGATTTTCTTGATGCTTCAATGTTTGATTCTCTCTCAGTATGTGAAAAATACAAAACATTATGTAGAACTCTAGTGGGAGTTGAAATGAAAGAAGACAATAGTGGTGACAATGATAATGATCATCGTGAGGACTGAATGGAAAACCCTCTTATTTATAACAAAATATTGGGTTGATCTCAAAAATGGAAAATAATAAAATAATATTGACCAAATCAAGATCTAACAATTATGAATACTTTATTATATTTTTTTGAGAGGGAAAAGATATTCAAAATGGTCAAATATCTTTATTTAGAAATAATTAACAAATAATATTATTTATTAATTATCAAATAGTGATTTAACAACTATTCCAAAAATACATTTAAGAAATACCCCCAATCAAGGTGCGATTGGGAAAATATCCATCAAATCAACTTGTAATGGGAGGTGTGCAGATCCCAAGGGGCCTTTATGCCACCCTCCACATGCACAAAGCACATGGAAGGGTGGCAGATTCCATGCTAGCATTCAATGCATGGTTCTAAGGTGTTGCTAACAAGAAAATGTGGCAATCTTCCATCCTTCCTGTTAGTGAAATTGGTATCTATTCCGTCTCTGGTGTATTTTTGCATTGTAGTGGAGTTGAGCAGTTTGGTAATTCATCGATTAGATATATGGTGAGTGTTGAGGGGCTCGGGTCCTCCTGCAGTGGGTTTAGGTTACCGGTTTCGGGTATGTCTTTTTCCTTTTCATACATCTCATTATCATGGCTCATGTTTATTGTCTTCAGGGTTCGTGGAAGAAGCGATGCACAGTGAATGGAATGGTTTAGCAGAGGTCTTCGCGATATGGTTATGTTGTTGTTGATTTGTTTGAAGGATGTTTAGTTTTCTATATCCCTGTGTCAACATTATTTGGATTTATGCTTTCTTGCATGGGCATGTTAATGATAAGGCTCATAGGCCACCCTTGGTTTCCCTGTTTATGTCAGTGGAATCTCTTTTTATGTTTTTGTCTACTTCTATGTGGTCGTGTCCCTATATTCTTACGATCTCGACCTAGTAATGCTGAGATTCATCATACCCTCCATTAGTTTGTGTTATGATGGAATTTTGTTTATGAACCTTGGGGATATTCCTCTTCTAGGGACGTAGGTTGCACTAAGAGATACAATTTTTTTTTGCATGGG
Source organism: Pinus taeda (assembly GCA_000404065.3). Lineage (NCBI taxonomy): Eukaryota > Viridiplantae > Streptophyta > Pinopsida > Pinales > Pinaceae > Pinus > Pinus taeda. The sequence goes on from APFE030350870.1 coordinate 215,461, forward strand.
TCACAGTTCTTACAGTTGTTCATCCTGAGAGGTTCCTCAGCTAGGTGCAAACCACGAAAGCTTTCAACTCCTAGATTTTGGTTCGCTCAGGATTGGTTTTGTTGTATTTATGGTTGGTTTCTATCTGTGGTGTTGGTCCCCTATCACAATCACTATGGCTTGCACTACATATGGGAGATGGAAGAACACCGGGGGCTCCCATGGTCGTGGGAAGTAGGCCAAATCAGACAATTATCCCAATAATTCTACTGGAAAAACTCACGAACACAAGTCCACCTCCAGGATCATAGATGAAGCATCCATTGTATATCATGTCGGCTCAACCCCGATTCATCATCTTATAGCCCAATGGGAAGAATATTTAAATAAGCAAGTCTAATTTCAGAATATTTATGTAGAGGAATGGAAGACCCTGTTTTCTGATCCTGGGCACTCTCAAGGTCCACCTCTAAGTACAAACAGACAATTCACTTGTATTGGCTGATGAAGAGCCTTTTGGGCAAAGCCCTGGAGCACATGCCCGCAAGCTCGTCCACAGAAACTTAGTCTTTTCCATATTATAGCGAGGAATTTCAACAAATTAAATTCCAATTGCAAAAGAAAAATAGTCATCTCATTAAGATTGAATAACAGATCCCTTGCATTCCTCATTCTGAACTTCCTGAGTCAACTGCAATGGACATAGCCCTAGTTGACTCAGCTAATGATGAGTAATCTTGTGGACTACCTTTTTTTGAATTTTTAGTATATGAAGTGGTTTATGTCGTTTCAGTACTTTCAACATGTTTAGAGATATCTAGATGTTAGGAAGTATAAAGACCACCATGGGCTGCCATGGTCTTGGGAAGTAGGACAAATTGGACAATTATCTAATACTTCTACTTTAAAAACCCGTGAACATAAGTCTACGTCTAGGATCATAGATGAAATAGACATTTCATATCATGTGGGCTTAGCCCCGGTTTGTCGACTTATAGCCCAGTGGGAAGAGGATTTAAAAAAACAAGCCAAGTTTCAGTATATTTATGTGGAGGAATGGAAGACTCTTGTTCTTGATCCTAGGAACTCTCAGGATCGCATCTCTAAGTAAAACCAGACAGTTCACTTATATTGGTTGATGACGAGCCTTTTTGGAAAATCCCTGGATCACATGCCCTCAAGCTCATGTATGGAAACTCAGACTTTTGCAGATTATAGCTAGGAATTTCAATACTTCAAATTTGAGTTGCAAAAGAAAAATGGCCATCTCAGTCGGATTGAATAACACATCCCTTGCATCCCTCATTTTGAACTTCTCAGGTGAACTGCACAGGATCTAGCCCCAATTGACTCAGCTGATGATGAGTAATCTTACGGATCACCTTGTTTTGAATTTTTAGTATATGAAGCAACTTCTTTCTTTTCAGTACTTTCTCTATGTTTATTGATATCTAGACGTTAGGAAGTATAAAGAAAATCATACCTTTCTAGCATGGATGGATAGAATTATTCTATTTTGTTTTTTCATGGCTTATCATGTTGTTAGGTGGTCAATAGACCTTATTTCCCTCAAAGTAGTTTGAGGCCACCAAACCATTGAACATCTGCACGTAACCTGCTTGTTGTTTAAAGATAATGAAAAAGAAATGTCCTACCGAGCTTATAAAAAATATAAAATAAGGAATAATAAATAAATAGTGATTTATTTAATTATTCCTAGGTGATGTAGTCAAATGTGACAAGTAATTATCAATTAATTATTTACTAATTATTCCTAGAGAAAATTAAATAGATAATGATTTATTAAATTATTCTCATGGGGTTTTTTTAAAAATTTAATAAGAAATTATTTAATAACAATAGTTTACTAATTATTTTCCATGATGAAAGTAATTTTACTATGGTAATATTGATCCTACATGGTTTATTTCGATCCACCTAGTTATAAATGGCTAGGTGATCATTTGTTTGTGATAGCAATTCAATATTAGAGATTCAAAACAAACTCATTGGGCACAACTTGTCATCTGGCCCTCCTTTTAGTACCAAAATGTTGACGATATTGGATGCCACTAACATACAGGGGGTATCCCCAATGTGAAGTCCCAATTAGACCATTTCGAGTAGGAGCCCCATATGGAGTATCAGCGCGACCACCATAACTTAAATTTTTCCTTGGTTTCAATGGATAACATAAGATATTATGCACATAACATTTGAATAAACAAGTAAGTGGAAATTATGAAACGCCAATTGCAATGTTGAAAAGGAGACCCTCGTGAGGGGAGACAAGAGTGAGTCTCTAGAAGGAAAGTAATAGTAATATCCCAATATAGGCACAAGAGAGCAAGGAAATATTTTTTAATAACCCTGCAAAAGATAACAACAATTCGTGAAAGAAAATACAACACAAATTCAACATGATAAGCACCAAAGCCACTGAACTAGACCAATTTATTTAGTACATAAGAATGCTAACATATATTGCAAACATCCAAAGAATAGTGTTAAAACATTCACGATAAATGCATGAAATTGTGATGGCTCAATGATCTTCCAATTATTAGGTGAAATATCCAAGTACACAGTTGCAATGGTGAACCACTAGCTCCAAAAGTTGAACATTAATTCACTTCTTGCTTCTCCAAGAAATAATCTTCTCTTCTATGCCAAGATGAAGAAGCTAAGGCTATCTCTCCAAAGTATAAGCCTCCAAAATCCCTTTGCTTCAATTATGAGGTTTCTTTTATAACAAGAGGAATGACCTTTCATATCCCCGTGACTCTTGAGCTTCTAATGTGACCTTTTGGCTTCCATAAGACCTTTGAACTTCTATTTGACTCATTTATCCACATGTAACTTTTCATATTCCACATGTGACTCTTGGACTTCCACACATTACATTTTGTTATTTTCCTTTTGATAATTGCATCATTACATTCCACATCATATAACAAGACACATTGACACATATAACATGGTGATGACACTTTTATAGGCCATGACTTGTCATTGATGACATGGAACTTCATGATGATGTGGCAATGCCAAGTTTCTCTCTTTTATACTATCTCTATAACTTCTTCATTATAGATCTGATCATCACCTCATCTTCATGAAATATCTACTTTTTTCTTCATCCGCATCCTCCAAAGGGAATTGGATCAACATTGGGACCTTTAGATCCATCATGAAATGTATCATTATTTCATGGTCCATGATCTGCTTCATGTCTTCGTAATGGTTCTTCTATGTGTTTCTTCTCTTCCAGTGCTTTTGTGCTTCCTCCTTGACGTTTGACCATCACCTTGCCTTATTGAGGAGGTACACCTTCCAATAAATATCACTCATGACAAGGCAAAATCAGTATTGAAACCATATTTTATCTCTACCTAGCTCATGAAATAAGTTGTTTGTAATAGGTTTGTAAGAGGACTGAGAAGGAAAGGGCTTGATGAGGAGGGTAGAGTTGAACCTAACATTCTCTTAGGAAAGCACCATTATTCACTAAAATTGTTCCATGTGCTATGAGGAGGATCTCTTCAGGGTCTCGTACAGTGAACAAGTACAAGGGTTAGAGGTGAAGGGATTTTTGAGTAGTGTTGTGCCATGCACTAGGATTAAGGGAGTAAGAGACAATGCAAGTGAAATTTGACTCAAAAATGACTGAGAGGAGGCCTCATTATGCTCTAGGACCACAGCATGCACTAAGGGAAAAGGTAGGACAAGTCTTGGTGTTCAAAGAGGAATCACAATCGATCATGGGAGCAAGACTAAGCCTTGTTATTGCGCCATGCATTGGAAAGGAAGGGGAGGCCTAACAGATAGTATCTTTTTCCTCAACAGTGGCCCATTTTCTACTGAATTTGTGCCCTGTGCTAGGAGGGAGAGACCTAAGAAAGTATTTAGTGCACTAGGCAAGGCCAATGGCTAAGGGTTGAGTCAATTATGGGTATAACTACACTATGTGCTAAGAGGGAAGGAGAGGCCTAAGGCTAGAGAATGTTTTTTCAACAGTGGCCTATTGTTTGTTAGAAATGCTCTCTGGACCCCATGCTAGCATAGTTTGACTTGACAATGACTGCATATAAGGGGAGATTGTGCAATTCACTAAGATAGGTAGCAGAAGGTAAGTCAGTTTTCCCAAGAGATGTTTATTATACTGTGAGATGGAGGACATTCTATATGGTGCAGTTTTCTTTTACAAAGGGCCACTATAAATTCTCCATGCACTATAAAAGGAAGAATTTCTCAAAACTCAATGTAGTGAGTCAATACAAGCAAGAAGGGTTAGGTGACTATGATATGAAGTTACTAAATGTGGAGCCATGGAATATGTCCTTGAAGAGGGATTACGACACAACTCTGGGAGGAAAAGGTATCATCAATGGAGCTCATGAATACGATAAGCTCATAACCTGGGGATGGATTGGAACTTTCATAACTTTCACTGGGAGCTAGGACCAAGAAGAGCTCCAAAATGGCTAAATGTGAGACTAGTAGAGCAAGAGAGGGAAAAACATCCGAACAAGAATCAAACATGGATCGCACACATGAATTCCATAAATAAAATCTAGGAAAATGCAAATAAATCATCAACAATGATTTCACCTTAAAAATATAGCAAAGTGATAATTATTTCTAAGTGGTACAGTTGAAATGACACATTGCGACACGTAGAACACAAGTGTTGAATATGACCAAAAAGTGTGTAAAGTTGTATGAATGTGTCTAGCACATATTCCCATGACATAGACAATCTTCTAATGTAGAAGAGTGTGCTAGAGTTTCTTTTAGTTATCTGGAAAGGTGTGATACATACAAGAGTGGAAATGATTATAAATGACACCTATGACCATAAGAAAATGTGAAAGAAACACTTGAAAAAGTTAAATAAATTGAAGGTGACACATGTCAGAGAAAAGATAACATGAAAATGCAACCTGTTAACTTGAACGCAAGAAAACATGATATTCGTGAACATGAAAGTGACACTTACGAAAGAAAAAGTGCACAAAAGTGATTGTTACACAGTAATTTTTCACTTCCTTCACCCCCAGTCCATCTACTGTGTCATGTGTTCAAGTCAAACATGCTCACGTTACACAAATGTTCTCCTATGCTGCCAATTAACCCACTTTTCCTAAGTTATCTGCCTCAACGCGCCTATGGACTTAATATACGCGTTGAAAGGTGCTCCTGAATAGTCTAGCCACGTTGCCAGCATGGAAGTACAATTGATTCCCATGATGGTCCGATTTAATGCTCCAACGTGAGGCTGCTAATTATATTCAGCAATGATCTGACTAGCTGCATTGCTCACTCACGATGTCAGTGCTGAAGTTTAGTTATGTACCTACGATTATCCAGATTGGGCGAATTAGTTCCAACAGTCGGCCTTCTGGATGACTCCAAACCTGGTTGTTGGCATAGGTTGTGTCGCCCTTCCTTCCCTGGCATGGTAGCTCCACCAATTGTGCTATCTTACTTGGTGATAAGATCTCTCTTCCCCCTTTCATGGAGACTCCTTCTCCTATTTAAACACTCACCTTTGTTATGATCAGCTAGTTGGTAGTTGGTAAATTCTACGATTGAGCAGTGTTGTTAGTGCTTTTGATAGATAGCTGGTGTGAGTGTGATAAGTGTGAGAGTGTTGATAGCTTGGGGAAGGTTGTGAAGTGCCCTTGATTTCATGCAAAACTTGTGAGTGAGAGAGAGACCTTTGTATGTTGGGAGATCCATCTTTAAAGAGTGAATGCTTAAAGAACATGCTGGTTGGATCCCTCTGAGAAGGCTTGGGACATCAAGACTCTGGTTGTAAGCTTACTCTTATTTCATTATTAATGCAACCAATGATGTTTTCCTATGTCATTTATGTGATTTACTTGATAGCTCATGATTTCTCGACTTTGTGAGTAAATAGATCATTGTTGTTTTCCAGTTACGTGCTTTGCTGTATTTCCTTTGCATTGTTTCAAGTTGATCACTCATTGAGGAGAAGGAAGCGAAAGTTAAAATAGCGCAATGGAACTCCATCAACCGCCAATTGAGGTAGGCCTCCAACTTTGATTGTTTAAGGAAATCTATTGTTGATCTGTCCTTGTTTGTGACTAGACCCACTCTAGGGCTAGAGGGGTTGCCTCCGTCCGTAGAGGTAACACTTTCCTACATCACAAATTGGTGAATCCACTAGGGAGTCTATCCTCTGTTTTTTTCTCTTTGCTCCTATTTTGATTGTGGATTTGGTCTCTCTTTGATTTTGGGGATTAATTAGCAGTTTTTTGGGTCACCTGGGTTGATCGCAGAGGTCCCTCTATTATCTGTTAGTTTGGTTGGTCTTGGTTTGGGAGTTTTTGGCTTGTTTTCCATTATTTTTTGCGTCATCATGGAACTTAGCCTAACAGTCACGCTAACATTTTGACCACCCTTTTTGTAAAATCCTATCATTGCAGAATAGCATCACACAATCGCGACGAACCTAGAAATCGGATCATCATGGGGAACACGTGTACTCCCGCGTTGACAACACTCTTTTTCTACAGCTAGCTCCTTATCAGCGCTAATTGCTAGTGCTACACTCATGACGATACCTGCAGAATTTATTTTCTCAATTCTTCCTCCTGAGTTTTCCAGTCCTCTTGATCCCTTGCCATTTTTTTCTTGCTCAGTCATTTGTTTTTCACTGTTTATAGTCAAGGCACTCGTTCTTTGGCTTGGTTGAATGAATTTTTCATTTTTGCCCGTGTGACCTAGTTCGTTATTTCAAGTTTCTTGAATCAATTGTCTTGGTTACTGGCTTGCTCAAGATTTGTTTACAGCCTCTTATTGGTTTGATTGAGCCTTCCTCTTTCTTTGTTTCTGGTTGAATTTTAGTGATAGTTATTGAACCAGTCTTTGGTATTGATTCGATTTCTTTTCACTACCGAACATAGATCACGATTGTTTGGATTGACCAGTTCTTTCACACTTGCTTGTTTGCTTCTTTGAATTCAAAACATCAAAAATCAAAAGTTTGCATTCATTTACCGTGCGAAAGTGAAAGTGAATTTGAATTTCAAGGTTGCATATTGAAAAGAGAATGATAAATTCTCTCATTAGTAGTACCCATGCATGTAGGAATTGATGTTTGTATGCATTGTATGATTGCATTCATTTGGCTTGGTTTTCTTGGTTTGGGAATGATTTCTCTACCCTCCTGTAGGTAGGTGTTCATTGAAGAAAATATATTTCATTCATTTTAGCTGCATCCTAGGTTCTATTGTATATATACGGTAGGGTCTGAAAACTAAAACATAATTCAAGATCAACCTTAAAAAGAACTGAATAAATCTAACAATGCATTGGAACATAATGCTCATTATTTAGAGGTCTAGGCTAGAGACGTGCTCCGGCATCATTAAACCTAGTCACTATTGTTGTCACTCAAGGTTGGGAGATTCCTCCTTCTATGATTCAATAGCGGTCTAGTACGGAATTTTTCTCCCATGTACCATCGAGTATAAGTTGGGAGACCCCACTAGCCTATCATCCTATATCCTTAGGAAGTTGTGTCTGCCGCCTTGCAAACCGTAATGCATCGAACACAACATTCAGGAAGATTGATTGCCGTAGGGAAAGTCCTTGGTTTTCATATGACTGCCAAGGTGTATATGTAGTTTTATGGGTTTTTTGGTAAACCTTTATCTAGTTCTCTAGAGTAGTCACTTTCGTTCCTTTTTAGACTCCTTAAAAGAAAAGGCCCATCTGAGAACTTTTCCTCTCAGGCTCATTAAACCTTGAAAAAGATAGAGTCACCTTTTCGTCCTTTTCTCGACTCTTGAAATGTGAAAAGGTCAAGTTTTGTTCCTGCGTCATAAACTTTACTACCCACGAAATATTCCTGGTAAATGTTCGAGTTCTTGGTTGTGATAAGAGTGTTTTTTCAAGCTCGCTCTAAATGGCAACATTCCCTGAGTCTACCAACCAAGGCTTTCCCCCAGATGGCAATCCTGGTATGTTTCCTTCATTTGGAAATGTCGGTGCTCTGTATATGGCAACATTGTCTTTACTTGGGTTAACCATCAGTTTGCCTGTATGGTTGTTTTCAACCTTAGTGGTCCCGAGCGTCATGACTCCTGTTCCACCATCTTCTTCGTCTGAACCACGGCATGATGATTCAAAGGTTGAGCCTACGCCTTCTTCCCCTATTTCTTCCTCCTCCTCTCCTCCTTCGCCTAGTGAAAGTTTCACATCTAGTAACTAGGAGACCAAGAAGAAGAAGAAGATGAAGAAGAAGAAGAAGAAGTCCGATAAACATGAGGCCACCTATGCAGCTACTGCTCTGAGTACATCTTAGGTCAGACCACCTTCTACTCCTCCGTGGAAGGTTAAGCTTCCTTGTAAATTGTGCAAGGGTGACCATCTTCTTCGTGATTTTCTTGGCATTCCTAGGATCTTAGAAGTATGGTCGCACGATCTGGCTCATCCCTCATCATCCTCTAAAGCTCATGGCGATGCTACCCTATCAATTGGAAACAGTAAGAAGAAAGGGAAGATTCGATTCCCCTGTAGGCTATGTGAAGGAAACCATCCCCTTCACCTTTGTCCACTCATGGATAAAGCTTCCGCCATTTTGGAAAGTCTTACAACTTCTTCACCCCAACTTCTTGTTGGTTATTAGAGGCTCTCTTCAGACCCTCTCCCCATCGACAAAGAGATTGACTTAGATTATTCTCTTGTCCGTCCTCCTCTTTCCGAACCTGGCTGTGCTAAGCATGTTCTAGACTAACCATTGGTTAGAGAGAGTGTCGAATTGGGTTCACCACCTATTGATCACTCTGTTTTGGAAGAGCATCATGCTCATGTACTTCTCGTCTCGTCAGATTCTCCTGAGTCTGTAAATGACCCTCCTATCCCTGCTGATCAAGAGGGCCCTCCTTCGGTTCCTGTAGAGAAAGGGGGCAATCATACGATTCCCCCACCAAGTAGTTCGGTCGTTTCCTTTGACTAGAGTCATTTGGCTACATTCCACCTTCCATCCCATGTGCCTTTCCAGATTACAATACATACCTATGATAAGGTAGTACATGGCATTGTCTTGGATGAGGGTGCGTCGATTACTCTCATGCCTTTCACTACTTGGCAAGCTTTGGGCTCCCCACAACTTGTGCTAGTCATGCAGAGTCTGTTGGCATTTGATGCAGGAACCAGTCAACCTTTAGGGATCCTCCTGAAGTTTCCTGTTACTTTGGGAGGAAAACCCGTCTATATAGACATACTGGTTGTCCAAGGTGCTTTAGATTTTAGTCTTCTCCTTGGCCATGACTATGTTTATGCCATGGGAGCTCTTGTCTCTTCACTTTTCTGTGTGGTTTGTTTTCCACACGATGGAAGTGTGGTGACCATAGATCAATTATCATTCTTTAGTCCCTCGGTGCCTCCTGCACAACCGTCATCCCCTCTTGGTTCTTGCTCGCAAGTAGTACCTTCTTTGCCACAGGTCAATTATGTGGCTACTCGTTCCGTTTCCGCCTCTGCTGATGATCATGCAAATGGTCTCGTACATCATGTACTGGGGGCATTGGAACCTGATATGTCTTTGGTGCCTAATGACCTCTGTTCCTCCAAGAGCGTGGTTCTTCCATCCCGTGAAGATCTCTTGGGTGTCATGTTTTCGTATGGCCCATGAACAGGAGTACCGAGGATAGTTCTGATTTTGTATCGACCTCATTAAAAAATGAAACAAGGTGTACTGAGGATAGTTATGATCTTGTGTCGACCTTGTTAAAAAACAAAACAAGGAGTCTCGAGCATAGTTCCTAATCTTGTGTCAAGCTCATTAAAAAATGAAACAAGGGTTATGAGGATAGTTCTTTTACTATGTCAACCTCATTAAAAAATGAAATATCTCCCTTTCCAAATCAAGTCTTTGATTAAGATCTCATAAAATCCAAGTCGAGTCTTTCCAAGATCTTGAAAGTGAACCTTGATTCCATCCACCTCGTTGAATGCAATGAAGATTGGGGGGCATGTACCTCGATTTACATCATTATGCCTGGGGGCATGCGAACTCATAACAAGCATTGTTTTTTGTTTCAAGCTTGTGTAAACATGAAACCAAATCCAAGTAGAGTTCTCCATGGTTCAAGCTTCTGTAAAACTGAACCCATACCTGATTTACATCTTGTTATTTCCGTTTATCCACTAAATTCTACTAGATGAGCCTTGGTTGTTTCATTCCATTGCCACCATCACTTTGGCCGGTCATATGCTTTCACTTGGTTGTTTTTCCTTTCCTGAGGAACCACAGCAATAAGTGGTTTTATTAGCCAGCCTCTTGATCGTTACATGTTTTGAGTCGTTCCACCATTTCTGGAACTAGTTGCTACCCTTTATACCACTCGTTCCTCTAGGACGAGTCACCTTTAAGCTCTTTTCTGACTCGTAAAAGATGAAAAGATTGTCGAGTATTTTTTCCCTTTTTGATTCATTAAAGAGAATAAAAATGGAGGTCTGATTTTAGCTCTTTTCTGACTGTTTAAAGAGGAAAAGATTGCCGAGTTTTCCCTTTTAACTCGTTAAATGGAATAAGAGGCAGTCTTCTTTAAGCTCTTTTCCGACCATGTAAATGTGAAAAGATTGATGAGATTTTTTCATTCCAGGCTCGTTATTGGTTACAAAACGACGAGGTTTCGATCGCTTTTCTAGTTTTTCAGGTCGAGGTCATTAATCACGAAAAGTACTCCTTGATCGTAATGGTCAAGCTGTTCTTTCAAGTATCATTTTATACTTTTTCAGGCTCGAGAGACGCAAATTTATGAAAAAGGACCCCCCTAGATTTTTCTTTTCCATGTTTTTTTCAAACTCTCTAAACATGAAAAAGACTCCGAGTTTTACCTATGTCGGACTGGCTAAGCCCTGACGACATTGGACTCATCACCATGACGAGACTTGAGCTTCTCCTCCTGATCTAGGTGGATGTTGGTGGCCACCCACCTATCCCATTTAGACCCCCACAACTGTCTCTTTCATCTTTTTCAGTTTCCTAAATTGTACCACAGTTTACTATTTTTAGCAGTTTTTCAGGTCTTGAACTTCCAGAGCCATTTTGAGGCCCTAAACAAAGTTTTTTGGGAAATATGGGGGAACATGGGTACATGGACTGATGTTTCCTCCCAAAGTGGTAGTTCTCATATAGATCTTTCTAACGAGCTATTGTACGCGTCAAACCGAGATCGTATGCCAAAGTTATGACCCCGAGAAATTGATGTACCCATTTACCCAAACGGGGCCCACAATTTGGCATTTCATCTTCTAGGGTTAGTTTTCAGGATGTGAAAGGTTTTCCATTATTTCTCAACAATAAATAGGCCTTTGAGCCTCATTGTAACACAGTTCAAAGGCATGTAGCCACGATGTCTCTTCTCAGAGATAAGCTACCATCGCCCTAGCTAGTTTATTTCTGTTTCTGGTTGTAAGCATATTTCGGTATTTTCCATTAATGAAATGAAGCATTATTTCCACAGCATCTTTATGTATACGGTTATCTCTGTATTTTATTGTGTTCCTTTTTAAGTCTAGACCAGTGGTATCAGAGCGGTCTTCCTTTCTTCTCTGTTTTTCTTTCCATGTCCCCAACGAGATCGGGATATAAGGAGTTAGAGCTTGAACTGGTCGAACCTTTGCAAGACCAGCCTCGCAAATCCCGATGGCCTCCCATGGCGGATGAGAAGAAAGACGA
>APFE030350870.1:227272-260362 GCA_000404065.3 Pinus taeda
TCACTATTTTCAGCCGCACCCACTTGGGATTCATTTCGAGATGCCATCAAGGAGCAGTACTACCCTGTCAAAAGCTATGAGGACAAATACATCAAATGGACCACACTGAGGCAAGGATGAGACCAAGATGTGCTAGAGTTCACAAACATTTTTCATACCCTTCGCACACAGTTGGGTATCAAAGATTCTGAGCTGCATCTAGTACTCAAATGTCGCGGCTGCCTACACAGATACATCCAGGAAGATATGGAGTTCTTGAACATCTCCTCACTCGGCACAGCATACCGATACACTGTCAAAATTGAGCAAAAGTTCAAATATAAGAAGTGAGACTTTGGATCTACAAATCTGAATCCCAAAGGACAAAGCCAAGGCAGGGTGACCCAAGACAACCCCTCGAAGCTGCAAGAAAAGAACAACACCACGAAGCCGAAGAAGGACACAGGAAAGTGGTGTGAGTTCCAGAAGAGTCCCACTCATAACACAAGTGAGTGTCGGACCAAGCAGTTGCTGGTGGCCGAGTTGAAGACTTCCGAATCAGATGCATGTTCCGACCCTGAGCTAGAACCTGACAAGGGGAATGGCAAAGGGAAGCAGATCATTGATGTAGATCCTAGCGCCACTGTTGCCACTGCTAAGATCCAGAAGAATGAGCCCGAAGAGCCAGAGGAGGGGGAACGTCTTTTCCACTCACAGATGTGGGTGAAGGGTTTGCCGCTGCAATTCATTATCAACAGTGGCAACCAAAAGAACCTTATTTCTGCAGAGGTTGTGAAGTAGTTACGCCTACCGACTACACCACACCCACAGGCGTACAGTATTGGGTGGCTTCATGAAGGACGAGATCTCAATGTTTGCCAGTAGTGCCGCCTTCCCTACAGCATCAAACCATTCACAGACGAGGTATTCTGTGTTGTTACACCTCTGGATGTTTGTGATGTATTATTAGGCCAACCAAACTTGTGGAGGCGACATCCTGTGTATGAGTCAAGGCCTCGTGCTGTCATTATTTATTTGAGTAATTCATTATACAAGATACCAGAGGTAGCCCCACCTACTGCCACCTCTTTGATCACTGCTAAGAAAGGCAGCAAGCTCATATCACAGACTAGGAAATTTATTTTTTGTCTGGTTCGCTCCCAAAGTAAGGGGAAGATCGTTGTTACATCCATGACCCCCACAAGGGTTCCTCCACACAGCAGCAGCAACAACAACGGGATACGGTCATGACAGAACATGGGAACAACTTCTCCTCACCCACAGGGGTACCACATAAGTTTCAGGTGGGCAACAAAGTTTGGTTACATCTACAAAAAGAATGCCTTACAAGAGCCCATCAGAAGCTCTGACCAATCCGACATGGTCCTTACACCAGTACCAAGGCTATGGGCAATAATGCTTTGAAGCACAACATTCCTCCATTCATTCACTTGCACTGAGTGTTCAATGTGGACCATCGTCGACCATGCTTCCCACCATTTCTGGACACATCAAATATTGCAGAATAGCTCACCGGCGACCCAGCTCAGTAGAAGCTTCCTCATCTCAGGGAGGAACTCAATGCAATGGGGATCATTGCTTCCTAAGGGGGGAGGAATGATCCAGGTGGATTTTGTTGGCCACCCACCTATCCCATTTGGACCCCCACAACTGTCTCTTTCAGTTTCCTAAATTGTAGCACAGTTTACTATTTTTAGCAGTTTTTCAGGTCCTGAACTTCTGGAGCCATTTTGAGGCCCTAAACAACGTTTTATGGGAAATATGGGGCAACATGGGTCCATGGAATGATGTTTCCTCTCATAGTGGTAGTGCTCTCATAGATCTTTCTAACGCGCTATTGTACGCGTCAAACAGAGATCGTATGCCAAAGTTACGACCCCGAGAAATTGATGTACCAATTTACCCAAATGGGGCCCACAATTTGGCGTTTCATCTTCTAGGGTTATGTTTCGGGATGTGAAAGGTTTTCCATTGTTTCTCAACAATAGATAGGCCTTCGAGCCTCATTGTAATACAGTTCAGAGGCATGTAGCCGCCATGTCTCTTCTCAAAGATAAGCTACCATCGCCGTAGCTGGTTTATTTCCATTTCTGGTTGTAAGCATATTTTGGTATTTTCCATTAATGAAATGAAGCATTATTTTCGCTGCATCTTTATGTATATGGTTATCTCTGTATTTTATTGTGTTCTTGTTTAAGTCTGGATCACCTCCGTAGGGCTCGTTAAGCTATTACTAGGTTGGATTCGACCGAAGGTCAAACTTATATTACAAGCATATGCTATCCCCTTCAAGCTTGTTTTCAAAAATAATTGGGGTACTCACCAGCAATGGTGGGGGAAAATTTGGAAATCATCATTAATTGTCTATGGCAGCTAGTCACTCTTGAACATCGACACTTCTGCTTCTTTTCGGGTTGGGATATCCATACATCGTCATTTGGCCTTCCGCAGGTTTTGGGTTGTCATTTAGCCTCATTCCATTTGATTCATACTCTTTCATCTAGCCTCTAATCCTTTGGTACCTGAATGCTGCCACCTTCCGGAGTTGTGTCACCGACATGTTCAAGAGTATAATCCTTCTGCATTTTACACCCTCTTTTTCCTCTGATACTCTATTTCACCATCTACCACTTGTTCCTTGTCTCATGTCGTTGATGGGGGAAACATTATGGCCCTCCTGCGACAGATCGTCTCCTGTCGACATCATCTCATTATCTGGAAGATTGATCTAGAGATTCCTTTTTGTACCTTGGAGCTTGCATGCCTCAATGGTAACTTCTTCATGCATGATGGTCGACTTACATCATTGGTCGTCAATTAGGTGATTCCACGATTTTTCAACTTTAGCTCATTCTTCACACGTCGTGGATTGTACTAGACGGTACCTTGAGAGCCATTGGGATTATTGGTGGTTTCTCTCACGCCTATTAATGGTTTACATCATCGACTGGTAATCAAGCAATTTTCTCTCATGCTCAACTTCAACACCTCTATTCACATGTTAGAATTTGTACTATGATCGGCTGGGTTCAAGACCCCGAACTCAAATCACACATGTTCGGGCTACGTGGATTGGTTCATGATTACATGACTCATTGATGGATGGCTACAACCATGCCTAAGTCTTCATGGATGGCTACGACCATACCTTTATTATTATCATGGTCTTATTAGCTGGGTGGATGCATCCATACCACAGATCTAGTTCGTATGTCTTTTGGATGGCTGCGTCCATGCCTAAACTACATGTATTTCACTATTAGAGATATCAATTGTACTTACGCCTGCAGGTTCTTCCAGATGGTGTTCCGGCTTAGTCAGTTTTTGTAAATCATTTCACCCCTCCCACTCTCTTGGGCTTCATGCTTTAGGGGGCATCTATTACACAATAATTTGTCACTTCCTTCACCCCCAATCCATCTACTGTGTCATGTGTCCAATTCAAACATGCTCATGTTACACAAATGCTCTCTTATGTTGCCAATTGACCCACTTTTCCTAAGTTATCTGCCTCATTGCACCTATGGACTTAATATGCGCGCTGAAAGGTGCTCCTAAATAGTCCAGCCACGCTGTCAGCACGGAAGTATAGCTAATTCCCACGATGGTCCGATTTCATGCTCCAGTGCAAGGCTGCTAATTATATTTAGCGATGATCTGACTAGCTACGTTGCTCACTCGCGATATCAACGCTAAAGTTAAGTTATGTACCCGCGATGATCCAGATTGGGCAAATTAGTTCTAACAGTTAGCCCTCTGGATGACTCCAGAACTGGTTGTTGGCATAGGTTGTGTCACCCTTCCTTCCCTGGCATGACAATTCCATCAATTATGCTACCTTCCTTGGTGATAAGCTCTCTCTTCCCCCTTTCATGGAGACTCCTTCTCCTATTTAAACACTCACCTTTGTTATGATTAGCTAGTTGGTAGTTGGTAAATTCTGGGATTGAGCAGTGTTGTTACTGCTTTTGATAGATAGCTAGTGTGAGTGTGATAAGTGTGAGAGTGTTGATAGCTTGGGGAAGGTTGTGAAGTGCCCTTGATTTCATGAAAAACTTGTGAGTTAGAGAGAGACCTTTGTATGTTGGGAGATCCATCTTTAAAGAGTGAATGCTTGAAGAACATGCTGGGTGGATCCCTCTAAGAAGGCTTGCGACATAAAAACTTTGGTTGTAAGCTTACTCTTATTTCATTATTAATGCAATCAATGGTGTTTTCCTATGTCTTTTATGTAATTTACTTGATAGCTCATGACTTTTTGACTTTGTGAGTAAATAGATCATTGTTGTTTTCTGGTTACGTGCTTTGTTGTATTTCCTTTGCATTGTTTCAGGTTGATCACTTGTTGAGGAGAAGGAAGCGAAAGCTGGAGCAGCACAATGGAACTCCATCGACCACTGGTTGAGGTAGGCCTCCAACTTTGACTGTTTAAGGAAAGCTATTGTTGATTTGTCCTTATTTGTGACTATACCCACTCTAGGGCTAGAGGGGTTGGCTCTGTCCATAGGGGGAACACTTTCTTGCATCACAGCGACAGTTGAGAAAACTAACTGGAATAGAAGTACAATTACAACTGAAGTGAGAGAGATATTATTGAGAGATGTGGTACACTAAGTGTTAGAATAGGTTGAAAAGTGTGCAATATTTTTCTTATGGGATACACTATGCCTATTCAAGCTTGTAGATAAATATGTGTGTTTGTGAATTCAATGAGCATGTGTGAGAAAGTGACTGTGAGACTTAGAATATGATAAGATGACTTAAACACTTAGCAAAAATCAATCGACGATGAAGTAATTGTGGAATGTCAAATCATAATATCCTTAGTAGGATCGAAAATTTAATTGTTGGCAAAATTTAGAGGGTGTTATTTGCAACATCAACAAGTTCTCATCCGCTAGTAAGGACACTCCATTCACATGTTTGATGGAAAATTTGAAGTGAGAAAATAATTAGAAAACTCACTTGTCATGATCAAGATAGAAGAAGAATAACTCGTGAAGCTACAAGGAACCTCTACTTGTGCATAGAACTATACATACAGTTCTCAGTATGATGAAGGTACATTCTCATCCAATCTCTTATGGCATGCTAGATTTGGACATGTAGAATATGACAATATTTTTTTATTAAAGATAAATGGTGTTATTAGTTTTCCAATCATTCTAAGGAAACTTAAACATTGTAATGCTTGTATGTTATGGAAACATATCAAACAACCATTTCATGATTCTCTTTCTAGAACATGTAGAAAGGTTGAACTGATTCATTCTCACTTGTGTGGCCCTATGCTTGTTCCTTCTGCAAATGAAAATAAATACATGATGGCTTTTATTGTTGACAACACTAAAATGTGATGGGTATATATGTTGATGAAAAAATCTAAAGCTTTTGAAACTTTCAAAAACTTTCATGCGTGGATTGAAAAAAATACACAATCTCATATTAGATATATTTGTACTGATAATGGAAATGAATATACTTCAATTGAATTTGAAAACTATCTGTGCCAACATCAGATTCAACATCAAACAATAGTGTCTTATAATCTTCAATGTAATGGTGTAGCCAAAAGAATGAAAAGGACAATATTAAATATGGCATGTTAAATGATGTTTTCCAAAACTTTAAAGTTTATGTTCTAGGCTGATGTAGTTCTATGTGAATATTATATTAAAATAGGTGTCCATCTAATCCTCTCAAAATTTTTGGTTCCACTTGTTATGCCTTGGTACCTAAGGAATAGAGAAACAAACTTCATGCAAGGAGTCAAAAGTGTATCTTCTTAGGGAAAAAAGATACCTCAAAAGCATATTGTCTCTATGATGAAGTAAATAATAAGTTTATATTATCTTTTTTTGCTTGAATCTTCCAAGAATGACAATGTTGTTGAGTGGCATCTTAATCACTTTGATAGATTCAAGAAGGCTAAATATTTTCAGGAATTTTAAAATGATATTCCACATCTTTACTAGGGATCCCTGTCCTAGATCAATCTATGGAATCTACTTCTGAAGCACTATCTCCCCATCACGAAGCTATTGTCACTGATCAATAAGACACTTTGAGTGATTTGATTGAGAGAATAGGAAGGCTAAATCTTGACTTAGACCCATCTTAGTCAACTGAACAGCCTGGGCCATCTCAAAAATGTCCTCCAAAATGGATCTCCATGACACTTGAAATTGTTCATCCTGATCATGTTGTAAAGACAAGAATGAGAAGTTGTATTAGACATGATGGAGGAGATGTAGATTATTATGATTTAGTTATTGATATGGATTTTTCTTATGATTATGAATTAAATTTGTCTAATTATTTTGAACCAACTTCCTTGAAATAAGTCGCTTCTCGTGATGAATGGAAAGAAGAAATGCAAAAAGAGTTTGATGCTCTTATAAAGAATGAAATCTAGAAGCTAGTGGACCCTCCATTTAGAACCAAATAGATTGGTTGCAAGTGGGTATTTAGGAACAATTATAAAGTAGATGGCCCACTTGAAAAGCGCAAAGCAAGGCTCATGGAAACATATTTTGCATAGAAAGAAGGGGTTGATTATGAGGAGATTTTTCCCCCACAGAAAATGAGCTACCACCCCGACTCTCTTTTCCTTTGCAGCTCAGAATGGATGTAAAAAATACCTTCTTGAATGGAGATATTAAGGAAAAAAAATTTACGTCTCAACTAGAAATATTTTTTGTCAAGGGATAAGAAAATAAAGTAT
Source organism: Pinus taeda (assembly GCA_000404065.3). Classification (NCBI taxonomy): domain Eukaryota; kingdom Viridiplantae; phylum Streptophyta; class Pinopsida; order Pinales; family Pinaceae; genus Pinus; species Pinus taeda. The sequence goes on from APFE030350870.1 coordinate 233,997, forward strand.
ACAATATTATCAAATCCTTGGATGGCCTTCGAAACAAGCACTATGAGACTGCTATGAGAAATTGACTAAGCAATCTTCTAAAACTAAATTTCGAACACTATGATCTTGATGATGTAACTTTATTTTTCAAGAAATTTGGAAAAATAATTGTCTATTTTGTGGTGTATTTAGATGATCTATTGACATCCATAAATAAATAATTTAGGAAAGGTTTTGAGATGATATATTTGGGATATGGTCACTACTATTTGGGTATTGAAGTAACCCAACATCAAAAGTTTATATTCCTCTCTCAAAAGAAGTACATTGGAGATTTGTTGAACAAAATTGGCATGGATGAGTGCAATCCTTAGATCACTCCAATGGAATAAAATTTAAAGCTCAAACCCAAAGAAGGAAATCAATTCGAAGATGAAACTAAGGACAAGAAGCTTGTAGGAAACTTTAACTACCTCACTACTACGAGACAAGACATTTCATTTGTTTTTGGAATCCTTTCCATGTTTATGCAAAAGTATTGTGAGGGTCATTGGTCTATTGCAAAAAGACTTTTAAGGTACTTTAAGGGAACTCAATAATTTTGACTCGAGTATACACAGGTGGATGACTTCATCTTGATTGGATACTCTGATTCAGACTCTAGTGGATATAAAGAAAATGGAGTATCTACTTCATGTTATGTTATGAGTCTTGTATTAGGATTTGTCTCTTGGAGGTAATGCAAATAGTTAATTCTAGCAGATTCCACAATAAAGGTAGAATATGTGGTAGTTATTGAAGCAATGAAGGAGATTGTTTGGCTCAAGAAAATTCTTGAATTTTTGCAAGAGAAACAAGTTCTTTATGCTCCTCTTCTAATTGACAATACTTTTTCAATAAAAAAAATTAAGAATCCAAATTTCCATGATCGAACCAAGCATATAAATATAAAGTATCATTTGGTTCTACATAATGTTGAGGATAAGACTATTAACCTATGCCATTTTCCACAAATGAGCAAATTGCAAACATCTTCACCAAAGTGCTTGAAAGATAAAAGTTTGAAATATTTAGAATGATTCTTGGAAGATAGAAGTTTGAAAGATTCGGAATGATGTTTGGACTTACCATCACCCCTTCATATTAAGTGGGGGAATGTTGACACCTAATCCTCCGAGATTGAGAAAATATTGTAAATATGAAAATGAAAAGATGAAAATACATTGGAATATGAATTCCAAGGGTCTCCCTCTCCAGTTTATATATTAATGATGTTTCATAATATGAAATTCAACATTCGTCGAGATACCAATACTTGGCCTGACAAATTTATCCTCATAACATCTACTAACTTCCTTATAAGAGATATGGTGGTATACACAAGTATAAAAATAGATATTGGGGTCCCAAGAAAGTTGTTTATGACAACATAAATTTGTGGAGATAAAACTCACACAACCTAGCATTTTCATGCATTTTTCTACTTTGGCATCCTATGATAAATTCTTTATAGGTTTGAATGTTAAATTCACCTTATTGAGATAGGTTGAAAATCTAATATTTATACCATTGTTCCCTTAGAAAGAAATTATAAGTCTTAGCTGTTTTCTTTTAGCTATTGATTTCTAGAGGTAATTGTGACATGGTACATGTTGATGGTGCTAGACCCACAAATAGTCAAGGGGATATCACTTGTAAGAAGTCACAACTAGACCTCATACTCTTTGGAGTAAGAGTCCTAGCAGTGGGTGGTAATTCAGTGCCTTGAACATAGTACCGCACAGAGATAAGTATGATGACTTTGGGTGGAAACAAGTGGGTGACCTTGTAGCGAGTCAAGTGAGATGCATGGTGATACTAACACATGGAGGGTGTTAGTCCTTACAATCTCCTAGGCTGAAAAGGAAATTGAAAAGGGTAACCTCAAACCACTTCAGTTCAATAGCTAGCCCTACTGAGCATGAGAGGGATCTCTCTAAGTCTCTTATGAGTGATATGACTTCAAAGAAAATGAATTTTAGGCTAGATATGTGTATTTGTTTGTTTGTTTGTGAAATTTTTGTTTTTTTAAGGATTTTCTGAACTTAGGGTTTGGAGCCACAAGTAGGTCTAGGCTGTGGGGATGCAGGAGAAAACGTAAGAGGGAGCTGGATATCAGAATCCATGGTGTAATTTGAGTATTTGTTAGTGTAGTACAGAGGGTATAGTGTGGAAGAAACTAATGACCATAAATAAACATGATTTCATTAGCTTAGGAAGACAACACAAATAACTATGAAAACCAGATAACGGAGCTTGAAAAACAAGAATTATGAATATTTTATCACAAGGAATTCATAGAAAGAAGAGATATAATGTATATAAAGATGTTTAGACTATGAGAAAACAAAAATAATGAAGCACAAGCACAATGAACTCACTGGGCTAGAGTTCCTTGAAAATAGTTGGAACCTGTATCTGTATTAGCTGAAAGATGATTACAATGCAAGCCTCCTTCACAAAAATTTCAACCCTCTTCTCCTAAAGTGAAATGATACATATAGACTCTCTTAGACCACTTTCCCACCTTCAGGAGTCGAATTCCATGGCAAAGGAACTGACTCCAAGATTCTCTTAACCAACAGGTGAGAGTGAGAAGGTGAAACTCAAACACCTCATGAAGAGTTTGTTTAGGAGTTTGCTTCTTTTATGAGGCCTAATAAACATAAAAAACAACCTATGATATATGTTGGGTAGCGGATCCCCCGCGTAACGGTTCTGGTTCTTAAGGTCCACAAATTTGGGTATTGGTATTGTAAAGGCTCTATGAAGTGTGCAAAGTGTGAATTGTAATGAGTAGTCTGCCCTAAAATATTGTAATTTAATCTAGAATGTGTCACCTACCCATGGTCCGCGGACCATGGGAATGTGTAAATAGAGCCAGGATCTAAGTGTAGAAGGTAGCTTTTTTGGTGATCTAAGTATTATGGTTTTCTAAATGCGGTATTGGATCTAAGTTTGTAGTCTGGGTTTAGGGTTGTAATAGGAGATAGAGGCTCCGCAGCTGTGTACGTGTAGGCCTAGTAGAGTCCATAGCTATGTGCGTGGACCCCTGCAGTTGTGTGCGCAGGGTAGGAAGTGGATTGTAACTGGAAAAAGCATTAATAAAGATAAGTAGGTTTTGGAATATCACATATCTGTTGCTCTATTTCTGTTTATGCATCAGTTTATAGTTTATGATTATGTGCATGTCTGTTTATGTTAAATGGTAACTGAAAGTATTCTGCCTACTTAAAATAATTCAAGATCTATAATAATACTAAGCATAGTAAAAAGCATTCGCGCTTGTCCTCCTAGCCGCACGAAGGTAGTTGCTCTAAATAGATGGCTACACGGAAGTAGTGCAGTGCGACGGATCAATTCATGAACCTGCCAGACCTCATCAAGACATCCCTAGGGTGTAGAAACCTGGTTCCAGCACCCTACCATACTACCTCAGGTGAGACCTCAGTCCTCACTCCACGGACTGTTGCCGAAAAGGGCCAGTAGTTTCAGGATTTGTTTGGCTAAACATTTCTGAACCTAGGTCAAGCCCCATCAAGCCAACAAATGGTTCCATTGCTAAGACAGGGATCTGCCTAAGGAATGTTTGATGTCGGAACACTGGAACCCTACGAAGAAGGAAATTGAATATCGGTTGGATCAGAAGCTTCACGAGTTCATATTACAGGAAAAAAAACCCCACAGATATTCGAGAAGAGGTGGTTCGATCACTTCATATATACTAAAATCCATGAGATCTTCTTCACGTCCTTCTCTTCGGAGTTATATGATTGGATCGCGAGGCTAGCAGATAGCTAAGGAAGGTAAAAGCTTGATCAACTGATAGTGTGGACTCTAGAGTTGGTGCGCAAGCTAGAATCCTCTGAAGATAAGAATGCACAAGACATAGACCACGGGCTGGATCGGATAGTAGGAGGGTTTATCACTAAATTTGCGATAGACATGACTGTAAGCTACAGCGAAGCAGAAAAACGTTTCCTCAAGGGACTGCGAGGTAAGTACATCAAATCTTTGAATATTTGGATTAAGATGTTGTTATGTGAAAAATGGATGATGTGAATACATTAATGAGTGGAACGATGCGGAGCAGAAAGGTGTACAAAGGTATCGAAGGGTTAGGAAACAGTTCTTTAATTTCACCTCCGCGAGTAAGCGAGGAAGAGCATGCTTGGGTTTCACCAAGGAGTGCGATCAGTTTGATAAGGCAATTCTTTCCACAGTTATCACCTCCACTTATGCCATCCCCCACTTCACCTCCTTCTTCAACCACCCCACCTCCTTCTTCAACCACCCCACCTCCACCAAACCAACGGTTTAGCATGGTGAGCATGATCAAGCTGCTTATATTCAGAGGAGTAGGGAATGAAGATCCAGATTAGTTTTGGTTCGTAGTAACAATAGTATGGGAAGCACACAGGGTTACAAACGATAACATTAAGAAGGCCACATTGGTAAGTGCGATGCAGGAATACGCGCTGACTTGGTATATCAAGCACTCGAATGATCACCCAAATTTAGGAATAGCAAAGATCCAGATTGCGTTGAACAAAGAGTTTAGTCGACCGAAGTCAGAAACGTAGTTGATCATCGAATTTAAGGACATCGTAATGCTTCTAGTTGAAACCCCCTGGGATCTAGATCTGAGGTTGAAAAGTACGATCCACGAGGCTAATATGACACTGACAGATGCGTAGCACCAAGCATGGTTTGTGGCATTTTTGACACCACACCTGAGGACGACATTGTCACATCAGAAGCTCCCTAATTACGAAGAAGCTTTAGAAATACTGATGAGGTTGCACGAAACATCGATCCAGTATCCAGGGTTAGGAGTCCAACAAATCCATGCACAACTACAAAGCCTATGCTTGGAAAAGAAAAGTTTGAAGCAAGATAGGGCACCCCAGCCTGAAGTGCGTGAAGAAGTATGGCACATAAAATGTAAAGGACAAGGCAATGATAAGGATCACTATCTAGTATTCGCAAAATATTTAACATGAGGGGGACCCATGCGGTTGAGATCAGAGGATCAGGTAAGGCCAAGTGCGGGACCCATGCTCTGGTGTGTGATCTGTCAGGTGGGGGGGAAGCACACCACGAACAACTGCCACCTATTGTAGAAGTAGACACAAACTCCGCAACAGCTATTTTGTAATTTTTGTAGATCAGTGGCCCACGATGAGCTGGATTGTATCTAAAAGATAACTGCATGACATCAGGATTGGCTAAATCCAATTTCAGATGAAAGGTTCTCATGGGAACGCGCAGGTTCCTGCCCTTCAGATTTAGAAGAAGAAGATGAATGCTGGCACAATTGGTTGAGTGAGGTAACAACATTAAATTGTAATATGATGACTAAATCACTATGTTGTGTAATGGCCTAGGCTCGATATCTACTAATATATGATGGATTAACACCGGTGGATGAATTCTTGAATAAGTTTGAGAGCGCAGTACTAGAGCACTAGTGGTTCGATGCGTTAAAATGGGTGCTACTGGTGACACCTTCATGTTGGCGAGGAAGACATCAAGGAGACTTTGAAAACTGGTGGGGTTGAAAGAGGATGATGCAACTATGGTTTGGAAATCTAGAACTATGAATAACCAAAAGATGAGATGGACGCGATGACCCACGCACACAGCTCACAAAATGGACTAAGGCCTATGGGGAAGAACCTCAACCTGAATGGGTACACTTATTCTATCATACCCTGGATGTCATCACAAGGAACTGGTATACTGAGACGGAACTCTGACATGGTACGGGTGAATGGGATATCTTGTGTGAAATATTTTTGTTAACATTTTCATTTGAAGACCTATGGGTAGATACTATGAACGATGCGCTGCAAGCAATGAAAGCCTTCATTTTCAAAATACCACAGGAGCCACGGGAAATAGTTCAACCAGAATGGTCACCTCAGTTAAGCTAGGTCTTAGAATGTTACAACGTACAAGTGGAGGATGATGATCATGACCCTGAAATATTAATATTCCAAAAACTTAAGGGAGTCGTGAAGTTCAAGGACCAGCAATCAAGGACCTCAACATCACTGCACCACTAAAAACAAAGTAGATAAAAATTGGTACAAATGCAGAACTGAAGTACGTGACACTCAGGGATTATTGGGATGATGCCATAGTGGATAAGGTCGTCGAGCTACTTTGCAAATATCAAGACTTATTCCAAACCAAAATCATGGAGTTAAAGGGGATCCTTGGTGACCTAGGGATGATGAAGATAACTCTAAAACCAGATGCGAAGCCAGTTAAGTAGTGTCCTTACCGTTTGAATTTTAAGTATAAGGATAAGGTCCGTGAAGAATTGGACAAAATTCTTGCAGCAGGAATTATTGAACCAGTGAAAGAGTCCGACTGGGTAAGTCCTATGATAGTGCAGGAGAAAAAATAGAAGGGTGAAATTCGAATCTGCGTGGACCTCAAAAAACTTAATATGCATGTGTTCACGATCCATTCCCAACACCATTTATAGATGAAGTCTTGGAGAGTGTTGGTGAACAGGAAGCTTACTCATTCACGGATGGGTTCTCCGGGTACCATCGGATCAAGGATCGCGCCGGAAGATAGGAGCAAGACAACCTTCACGACCGAATGGGGTTGTTTTTAATACACTGTTATGCCCTTTGGGTTTAAGAACATGCCAATGATATTTTTGTGCGTAGTGGTGGCTGCATTCAAGGAATTCATCCACAAGTTTTTGGAGGTTTATTTCGATGATTGGACTGTATTTGGGCTAGTCAAGAAACATATAGCGAGCTTACGGTTGATGCTGGATACTTGTTGATGACACCAGACTGTGTTGAATCTTAAGAAGTACACCTTCCTCATCCCCTTTGGAAATTTGCTCAGCCATGTGGCCTGCAGACAAGGCCTGATGGTGGACCCTGCAAAGATTGCTATCATTCTCAATTTGGAAGCCCCGCGAAGTGTCAAACAACTCCGCACCACGTTAGGCCACACTGGCTACTATCGGAAGTTTATTAAGAGCTATGCACAAATCATGGCACCAATGGAATAATTGTTGAGAAAGGATGCCACATATTGTTGGAATGATGAGTGTAAGAAAAGTCTGGAGATCCTCAAGGAAAAAATGGTAGCTGCTCCCATTCTGGTTTTCCCAAAATGGGACATCGAATTTCATGTACATTTTGATACATCGTGTATCGTAGTAGGCACTGTACTCACGCAGGAAGGAGTGGAAGGCATTGATCACCTGATTACATTTGCAAGTCGATAGTTGTCAAAAGCTGAAAAGAGCTACTCCACTACTGAGCGCGAGGGATTGGCGATGGTATACACACTCTAGAAATATTGCCACTATGTACTTGGTGGGCACTTCAAGATGTATACCGATCATTCCGCATTGAAATACCTGGTGAACAAGCCTGTGTTGGGGGGGTGCATATGTAGATGGTTGTTACTATTTCAATAATATGACTTTGAGGTCATCGTCAAGCCGAGATTCTTAAATGTAAGATCAGATCACCTATCACGAATTGAGAATGGTGAGGAGCCAAAAAATTTGGAGGAAGGACTCCCTGATGCACAGCTCTATGCAGTGCGCATTGCAGATGGCCACTTCGAAGATATAATCCATTTCTTAACCACAAGGACCGCTCCGTAAGGATATTCAGTCCAACAGAAGAAAGAATTGGTGGTACGCGCAGCGGATTTTTCTATTATCGCGGGGCACCTCTACAAAATGGGAAACAACGAAATATTACGAAGATATGTACCTAAATTCGAACGAGGGTAGATCCTCACAGAAGCACATGGGGGCGCTACAAGAGGACACTATGCAGGACAGGAAACAACATAGAAGATTCTTTATGCTAGACTATGGTGGCCAACCCTACATCAAGATTCGAAAGCGTACTGTCGATCCTATGACATATGTCAACGAACTGGGAAACCATCGCGAAGGGATGAAATGCCCCTCAATCCACAGATGATGCTGCAGCCATTTGAAAAATGGGCGATAGACTTTGTGGGGCCCATCACACCTCAATGGAAGATGGGTGTGCCCTATATCATCACCATGACAGAGTACTTGACTCAATGGGCAGAAGCACAGCTGATTAAGGACTGCACGACTACTATGGCTGCAAAATTTTTGTTTGATAATGTGTTGACATGGTTTGGATGCCTGAAAATTCTAATGAGTGACCACGAAACACACTTCCTAAATGAAACTATCAACGCACTCACTAAGGAATTCCAAGTATATCATCAGCAAAGTACACTGTACCATCCACAAGCGAATGGGACAACAAAAGCATTCAACAAGATTTTGGAAACTACGTTGACCAAAGTATGTAATGCACAATGTAATGATTGGGATTTGCACATGCCTGTCATGCTATGGGCATACAGAACCACATGCAAGAAATTGATGGGTCAGACACCTTTCAGGTTAGTCTATGGCATGGAAGCCATCATGCCAATGGAATACATTGTACCTAGTTTGCAGATAGTAGTAATGATAGGCATGGCAAACCGCAACACCTTGGAAGAGAGGCTTGCACAACTAGAAGAAATTGAGGAAGAACGGTTTTTAACAGGATTCCATCAGTAGGTATAGAAATAGCGTGAGAAAGCTTGGCATGATCACCATATCAAGTTACGCACATTCAAAGTAAACTATTTAGTATTGTTGTATGAAAGCAAGTTTGAAAAATTCCCTGGAAAACCTTGAATGCATTGGTTGGGACCATATGTGGTCAAAGAGTTCACAGACGGAGGTGTAATCCAGCTCGGCAAGCTTAATGGAGAGTCCTTCCCATGAATAGTAAATGGCAGTCGCCTGAAGCCCTACATGAGTGGGACGGCTATTTGACTAACCGACCAAAGCACAGTCTCAATGCTCCAAGTAGTTGAGAGAAAGTGCGAGACTATAAATGGGTCTGCAGGAAAGCTACACGGAAACAGGGTTCTGTGTAGGGTGAGCCTATCGTAGGAATTGCGGTCGCGCATAAGGAGCTACGTTGTTGTGCGTATAGGCTAGAAAGTGGCCATTGAGGACACTATTCCTGACAAGACAGTCAATTTAATGCAACAAGGAGCGAACGACAGGAAATTAAGACATGAAGTCAGAACTGGGTTTAAACTGATCTACCACGAATATCGCACTAATGAGCCAAGAAAGGGGGGAATGGTCGAATTTGAATTTCATCAGGTCTATAAATTACAGCTGGTCATCCACCGAAAAAACTGTGGCATCTTGAGACTTAAGTTATTGCACTACCCAATAAGCATGGATTCGTCAAACTTTGACGAGTTGAGAGTAAGCCCCGTGGTTGTGACATTGCCAAAAGAGTCGCAGGACCTTCAGGACAGTGTAATTTCCACAACGAAGACTGGAACACCGAGTCCAATGTTAGTGGTAGGAGAAGTGCCAAAAACCCCCAGCCAGGAAGTAGGACTGGTCCGGATGTTGCTGCGAAATCGGTGGTATGATAAGTGATCTATGCAAATAGGGGCAAGGTGTTGAATATTGGGATATAGGACATAATTCCATTGAAAATTACGTCCCTAGGCCACATGGCCATGATGAAACTTGAAGATTCGGACCTTGCGGACCGCAACATCTCTCTTGCAAAAATGCAACACATGTTTCAGCAGACATTAAGTATACTGGACCAAAGATCACAAGCTTGCTGTTCTTGCACAAAGATTTCACGCCTTGCGCATCTCAGTTAGAGCTTAAATTCTATGAGAGGTTGCTTTGTGTTAATCGAGCAGAGCAAAATTAGTATCATCGGTTAAGTGAATTAGTATAGGCAATGGAGCTGAAGCTTGAAGAAATGTTGCAGGAGGCAAGGATGGAGTAGCAGAACATAGTGCGTCACTCACAAGGTTGGTCGACCACGAGGCGTTGGAAGTGCATCTTGCCACATCAATGAGTGACTCAGGATGAGTCATGATGATTTTGTTGGGGGCCTGTTGGGCAGCGGATCCCCCCCATAATGGTTTTGGGGCTTAAAGCCCACAAATTTGGGTATTGCTATTGTAAAGGCTCCGCGAAGTGCGCAGAGTGTGAATTGTAGTGAGTCAAGTCAAAGGGTAGTCCACCCTAAAATATTGTAATTTAATCTAAAATGCATTGACCTACCCATGGTGCACGGACCATGGGAATGTATAAATAGAGCGAGGCTCTAAGTGTAGCAGGTAGTTTTTTAAGTGATCTAAGTATTATGGTTTTTTCAATGCGGTATAGGATCTGAGTCTGTAGCCTGGGTTTAGGGTTGTAATAGGAGATAGAGGCTCCATAGCTATGTGTGTGGAGGCCTAGTAGAGTCTGCAGCTATCGGGGTAGACCCTTGCAGCTGTGTGCACAGGGTAGGAAGTGGATTGTAACTAGAAAAAGCATTAATAAAGATAAGTTGGTTTTGGAATATCGTGTATCTGTTGCCCTGTTTCTGTTTATGCGTCAGTTTACAATTTATGATTGTGTGCATGTCTGTTTATGTTAAATGGTAACTGAAAGTATTATGCCTACTTAAATTAATTCAAGATCTATAATAATACTAAGCACAGTAAAGAGCATTCATGCACGTCCTCCTAGCCACGCGAAGGTAGTTGCTCTGAACAGACGGCTGCGCGGAAGTAGCACAGTGTGAGGGATCAATTCGTGAACCTTACCTCATCAAGACATCCCTAGGGTGTGGAAACCTGGTTCTAGCACCCTCCCATACTACCTCGGGTGAGACCTTAGTTCGCGCTCCATGGACTATTGCCGAAAAGGGCTGGTAGTTTAGCGATTTGTTTGGCTAGACATTTCTGAGCCTGGGTCAGGCCCCATCAAGCCAACAATATACATTTATTCATTCCTACACCACCTAGACTCATAAATTTTTCCATTACATAAATAATATTGACTTTGACCAAGTCATACTAAAAACTAGAAATTTTACACAGTGAAATTTTACAAATAAAAACACAGAAAGTGCAGAAGCGCAGCGCCGACCTTGAGCTGAGTTTTAGGTGCCTTCAAGAGGTCTAAATGAAAATATTAGAGAATAATCAACTAGTCCTTCAAGTCTAGTTTCTAGAATAGTTTTAATTTCTGAATTTGGAGCATGGGAAGACCTTCAACAATCCATTCTCCCAAGGTCACTCCAAAAGCGCAACGCTTGTTAAAAAATGGTCCAAAATGCTAGTTTTTTGCCATGTTTTTGCATTTTTCTCAAAAACTAAGCCACCTCTGCAAAATCTGGGCAAATGGGTTTTCACAGGATGTCAATAGCTTTCCAAAAATGTAGCTCTTTCCTCAAATGGAGGCATGATGAAAAACTCTAGAGCAACTGAGTTTCTGAACTTAGACCAAAATTTCTCAAAAAACTCAAAATGCTTAGAATTTGCTCAAAATTGGAGGGAAAGTGTAGAAATAGGTTTTCTATAGCTTCATGGATGCTTTAGAAAGAAGCTCCAATTTTCCCTCATCCTTTTGGTCTTTCTTGCCCTCCTTGAGCTTGTTTTCAAGTTGCTTTACCTTGACACTAGCGATCATGTTTTGAGCTTGGTTGTGGTGTGCCATGTGTCTGAGCAACTGATTATGTTTGTTTGCCTTCTCAAGGAGCTTCTCCAAATGTTTGTTCACTCTATTGAGCCAATATTCCTTATCTTGATGAACCTCTAGGGTGATCCTATCATGTAGGTCTAGGTCTTCGTTCAATATAATGTGTTCTTGCTCCTCTTGCAAAGCTTTCTTGAGGCCTCTTGTTCTTGGTATTTTCCTTTTTCTTCTCACCTCTGATGCTTCAAGCTCACTTGATTTCATGATCTGCCTTTGCCGACTTGCTGCATTAACTTGGCTTTTTCCTTTTCTAGGATCAACTCCTTTGCTTTGAGTTGACTGTTTTCCTATTCAAGGAATGATATAACATAATTTTCCCTTTCCAAATTTATTGCTAACTCCTTGATTTGATAGTCCTTATCCTGATTGTCTGTTGCATGTTTGAAGACGGATCCTCAGCCTCTGAATCAACCAGTTCAAACTCATGCTCAACTGTGTCTTTCTCTTTTGATGTCGGTTCCTGCTTTGTCGATGAAGAAGGCTTGGCCCCTTTCTCTCCATGAGAAGAAAACACAAGCCTATGTCCTCTTTTGTCCACTTTAGTCACCTCCAGCTTAGGTACTTGAGTTTTCTCCACTAATTTGCTAGAGGACCCCACCTTCGTTTGAATGAAAAATAAACTGTGAGGTATGAATGGGAATGAAGTGATGTGAAGGTGGATTTTGACAAGATGATAGAGGAGGTTTGAAAAAGGTGGATAATAACTTTGGAAGCTAATGAGAATGAGTGAAGAAATAGTGGCAGAGTGATCTACTTTCAAGGAGGAAGAGCAAGGTTTGTAATGAAAAATGCCCAAAAACACCTAGGAATGAGCTAGGGTTTTACTTTTTGAGGGGTAAAACTTTGTTTTAAGGTGAATTGAATGGTTAAAATGGTTTATTTAACATGTATGCAAGCATAGAAACCATTTTACATGTTTTAGAAACCAAAAATAAAGATGGCCATTTTCACCCTATCATTTCCCATGCAAATTTCACTACAAACCCTAACTTGAAGAATCATTGACATGCGATGAATTTGGAAAATAAAAAGAGGGATAATGATGGTCTACTTACTTTTCCCTTGGCTTATAACTCAATAAAATCAATCTTGCAAATGAAAAATTGAGATTTGGGAGAGTTTTGAAGGATTTATGGGCACTCTGTCCTACGCGCGGTGCAGTCTTCCTACGCGCAGTGCCAAAGTGCAACGTAGTTCACATAAGTGCAACGCCTTCTTACAAAGCACTTCTGGAGGTCTTAGACTGATCCAAATTGAGATCTTGATAGTTTGTTGGAAATATATTCAAGTCTTCTATACGATGGACAACTCAAGAATGTAATTTGGACACTCCATGAGGGAGAAAATTCTATCTTCCCAAGGTCACTCCAAAAACTTGGGGTTTCTCTGACAAGAGCACAACATAAAATTGCAGATTACTTTTGGATGCCTTCCACTAATCCAAATCACAAGCTAATGGTACCAATGGAAATCATAGGATGTTTGCTACACAATATAGGCCTCAAACACTAACAAAACCTGCTCTAGACCCCTGAAAAACTGTCTTGAAGTCAAGCTATCCAAAAGTGTAGCAACTCTCCCATAGCAAGTGTATTTTGGGCATTTCTTTCAAATCATAACACCTGTGCATAAAATGAAGGAGGGTTTTGTTCCCTGGACTATAATGGACACAAACCTCTTTCACTTTTGTAAAATTATTCTCCCTTTGGTCAAAAACATATTTTGCAGCAAACATGTCACTATGAGAAATGATGAGGGGAGGTAGTGTACTGCAACAATGTCCTATTGGAAATAAAACATTACCTTTACCTTTATTTGTCTTTCCCTAATCTGCTAACTCCCTTTACCCACTAATTAAATGATGGACATGTTTTTTTTTGACATATGGTATCATGACAACACATGGAGTGAAACCCTAGACCATGACCTAAAATGGGGAATTTAACCATTTCATGACCCAAGACACTTAAATGAAGATATGATACCTCAAAGAAGACAATGACCATGATGAGTGATGAAGACCATGAGTAAGTGAAGGGAGCAGCAGTGACCTAGACATAACAATGAATGACCAAATTTTTATTTGAAGACTCACTGAAATGACAAAAATTTGACTTGACACCATAACAACACCTTGTAAGAGCATATTTGATCACTAGTGATAGGCTGAACTGACTGGCACTAATAGAGGGGAAAAGGAAGTGTGCCCCTTAGAAGCTTGTAATAGTACGCAGCTTGAAAGGAACACATGAGTGGAATGAAATCACAGGATAAGATGCAGAATAGCCCATAAGTTAAAGTGATGGGTTAATCCAACAACATGCATTCAACAAGATTCATACAATTGCATACAAATTAGTTCATAAGAAAATGTGTAAGTTAAATAACATACATTGCTAAAGCAACCAGAATGGTCCAACTACAATAACAACATATGAATGAAAGCATGTTGGCTATGTCATCATTATTATAAGTGAAATTTCCATCCATAGATACACCATTGATTTCCACTAGCCCCAATAGTGTACCATTACAGTCAAGAACACCTGCTCCTACAAATAAGTATACATGCTCTACGTTGTGGAGAAGCCAAGCCTCGTGACAAGGCTCCCAAGCCTTTTCTAAACCTAAGCCTAGCCAAATGTTTGGCTCCCAAAAGGCTGTTCTATAAGTTATGAGTTTCTATTTATAACAAAGGGCGGGGTGACCCTCAACATTCCCCTTTGTGACTCTTTAACTACCATCATGACTCTTCATCTCCTTTAAAAATAACTCATTACATTACATAGTGATTGTTCACATCCCACTAATGACAATTGGAATTTCACTTACAACATATTTACAAATAATATACATTTTCCACATGTGCCCATGTGCGACAAAATAGGCTAGAGACAGCCTACCAAGATAAAACACTATGACTCCAAATTTTGGGGAAAAACCAACTCGACAACCTCCACTTGATGCTTCTCGGTCACGTACTTATGCCAAGCTTGGTATTGTGTGATGATATTCCCAAACTGCTTGATGGTCTCTTTCTGATAGCATACTCTTGCCTCCATAGCTTCTGGGTATATGTCCTTGGAACCTTTGTCTAACTCATCCTAAAGCATGTGCAACATGGTGTTGAGCATGACAGGACCACTAATGTATTTTTGCATGTTTTGTGTACTAAGATCCAAGTCATCCCTAGTAGCCTCTCGCCTCAGCTGCTCCACATTCCTGTCGATCTATAGCGAGACTTAGTTATTTTCCTTAGCTTCAGTGAGGAAACTAATTGATATAATCATGTGTGTCCTTACAATGACATCCAAACTCTTATACAATTGTGCATATGAAGCATGTATGTTGCTAATGAATGGGGTGAGTTTCTCATAGTTCTAGATCAACATCCAAACCTTTTCTTTTCCTAGCTCTACATATGGCTTCATCATCTTCAAAAAACAAATTAGGGATCCTTCATACCACATTCTCCACTTTTGCACATGGGCGATGGCAGCATGTATGTCCCTAAGAATTTGAACCAACCTTTTTCTCTACTATTGTAAGTCATGCACATGGACAACTGCTTTATGCATGGTGACGAATCCGTCATAGATCTTCCACATGGTAGTCTCAAGTGTTGATATTTTAGAAAGTATTGCTTTCCTCATCTCTTACATTGTAGAAAATATGCTATACTCTCTAGATTGTTTTGCCTCTTGACTAGCATCTTGCATGTTCTTTTCCATTTGTTCATTCTTGACTAACAGGAACTTAACATTTGAACTTGTGGCTCCTACATAGGCCAAGTTGGCATCGGAAATGGAAACTGGATGCTTTCTAACATGTGGCATTATCACCCTTTCCTTGATGAATTCACATGATGCGTGATCATCCAAAAAGTTCTTTCTTCATTCCTTTACAATATTATTCTGCAAATTGTCAAATGATAGATTGTACACATCCATCACTGGATCATCATCAAGGAAAACATCCTCTCCTTGCTCGCTCAGGACTGGTTCTGAAACTGGAGGTGGTAGAGACTGAGAGGTGACCTGAGGTTCTTTCGGAATGAGATCAATATCTTGATCATGTGGCTCCTCCTTGAGCTCCATGTCCATCACTTCAATTAGTGGTTCAATTTGATGAGAATGATCCTAATCCTGCATCTCTTCACTATCTTCTTCGGCTATGGTTGTTCTCATTCATCAACTTGTATGGGCGATGTTTGCTCTGTCATCATGATTTTTGTTTATGCTTCTTCTTGTTTATGCTTCTCTTCCCTCTCTCTCCTTATCAACGCGTTCTCTTCCTTCAACTTCTTTTTTGTTTCCTGCAACTTTCTTTTGCTTCCTCCACCCTTTTCTTTTCTCTCTTCCTCCACTCTACTCTCTTTAGTTGTTTCTCCCTATTTACCTCCACTATGAAAGCTTCTTTCTCAGTGATGGGATATACTCGCATGTTGTAGCTTTGTTCAGCCTCTGGCTTATCGAAAATCTTCCTCTTGACCTTGCCCTATGCTAGTTTGTTATTGTTGTTGTTTTTTCCTATGTTGTTGCTACCTACAGAGCAACTTTCCAAGTTGTGGCTATACTAACTAGATAGTGGATCTTTGAGTCATTATAAAAGTATGTCAAAGGGTCCTCCTCACGCCAATGAATTGTCCCATGGATCTATGGATAATACACCTTCACACACTGGTTGGCACAAATACTCTGGGGATCATACAAATTAAATTATTTGGTGTCAAACTCAAACTTTACTATTTCCTTAAATTGGCCATCTACATCCTTCAAGCTCTTATTCGCGTACAGTCTAATCGACAAAGGTAGAGCAGACCATGGTGCCTTCTTCATCCTATGAAACCCTGCTGATACCTTATGGAGATGTGATATAACATCTCTTGCATGACCAACTTGTATGTGGAATATCTTGGTGGAACATGCATAGGCTTCTCTCCACCAAACATCCTGATGAAGATGCCACTAGGTGATGCATACCAATCTGCATTGTCAAGTATTACCTCCATCACCTCTTGGGACATGAAAAGTGAATCCTGCTCATAGATCAAATTGTACAATGGGATAATGAAATGGTCAGTCAACCGTGCCACAACTCCTCGGTAGCTACAGCTAGAAAGAAACTTGCAATAAATGTTGATGACAATCTCTTTCGATGTCCATGTCCATCTGATGCTACGAAATAGATGTTGAGCACATATTGCATCAAGTAAATATGCAGACATGTAGAATATTTCTTTCTTATTGTTGGGTGGATTTTGGGCATTAGTCACATGGACTTTCAACTAAAGAGCCAAAAAATATGACCATTTGAATGTCCTTTGATCATTCGCCAACTGGTCCAACACATCCACCCAACCTTTTGGAAAGGTCTTTGTGCTCTCTTGACCATATAATGAGCATGACAATATGATCAAGAACTAGTAGGACTTCCTGAGATACTTTGTCTTATAAACATGATTGGGTGTCATTCTAAAATTTGACAACTCTTTCACCTAGCACTTGACAATATCTCTAGTGTTCACAAATCTATGGGTAGCATAGAAAAGTGTGTCCATGAGGTTAACCAGTTGAGGTAAATGATACATATGTTGATAGTTTTGTGCCCTGAAGGTGGATAAATCTACCCCATTAGCACTGCTCAATGTCATAGCCTCTGGATCTATGTGTGAGACAATCCAGTGAATGATGTCCACACATGGGAAGGAAGGGCACCTGCATGCAACCTTGTATAAGCCTGATTGCTGGATAGTGATATAAACATGTAAATCATATAAGTCTTCCTTGAAGTCCTTTGTAAAGGTATTCTTGATTTGTTTCTATGTCAACTTCATGCCCTTCTTGATGAAAAACTGAGTGTCTGCATAAAATGAAAGTTCACTGACACCTACTCAACTACTTCCCCAGTACTTGTCTCAATAATATCCTTTGATGCAACTCTTTTGGAGGCCATGTTAACTGCTACTACTAGAGAGTTTCTCAACAACTGTTGTATTTGGAGATAGAGAGGACACTCATGGCATGCAAATGTTAGCTTGAAACCAATGAAACTTCAAGAATAGACCAAGAAACAAATCGGGCTAACGTTGGGAGGGATTGCGCAATCCTGGTTCCTGTTGGGCATGGAATCCCCCCAAGGCATGTTTTGGGGCTTAAAGTCCAAGTTTTGAATAAGTCCATTGTAAAGACTCTGTTATTTCTAGGTGCAGAACGCGAAGTCATAATAGATTCATAGGGTTGTCCGCCCTTGTTTTTGTAATGTAATGTCAGTTTGAAAGATCTACCCATGGTCTGCGGACCATGGAATTTTATAAATAGAGTGAGGCTCTAAGTGTAGAAAGAAGAAAATCTAAGAGAAGGAATAAAGGCATTGAGTCAAAGTGTAAGTCATTTCTTTGGGTCGTAGAGTATGATAAGGCTCTACAACTGAGTGCGCAGAGGCCTAGTAGTCTACAGCTAAGTGCGCAGGCCCCTGCAGCTGAGTGCACAGGACAGGTCGAGTCTGTAACCATTGGAAGAATTAATAAAAGAGAAGTTTTACCATATTTCTATGTATCTTTTCCTTTATTTATGTATTATTGTATATGAATTGCAAGTCTATTGTTTATTTACTATGCGAACTCATATGAATGTGCTAAATAAGTAAATATAACATAAGGCATCCATTTACGCGAAGATAACTAACTGGTATATGAAGATAAGTAAGATCCCGGGTGTGACTTACAGAAATAGTGCAAATCACTACTACAACAGCCTGGAAGCCCCCCAGCCCCTAGTTAGGGCTCTGCAAAGGTGATTATATTAGGGTGCGAAGGCCAGGGAAGTGCATGAAATAGCCTGCTCGAAGAGACTCACAATTGGACCAAATCAACCCCCTCAGACATCTCAAGGGTGCGGAAACCTAGTTCCAGCACCCCCCATACTACTTCGAGTGAGACCTCAGT
The DNA here is from genome assembly GCA_000404065.3 of Pinus taeda. Lineage (NCBI taxonomy): Eukaryota > Viridiplantae > Streptophyta > Pinopsida > Pinales > Pinaceae > Pinus > Pinus taeda. Next base: position 252,560 of record APFE030350870.1, read on the forward strand.
CTGTGCTCCAAGGACTATTACCGAAAGGGCCAGTAGAATAGGGATTTTTTTTGGCTAATTAGCTCTGAACCTGGGTCAAGCCCCAACAAGACAACATTTACTATTGAAACTTTGCGTTGCAGAGTCCCAGTAGTCAATCAGGAGGCCTTGTTGGCTAGAACTACATAATGCGTAGTTCATTCTAGGCACAGGCCAGAAGAGACTCTGCATTGTGCAGTCTTAGTTGACAAGGGTTGGGGATGGCTCATAAAACTATTTAGTGCACAGCTCGAGCTAGGCATGTGCAACCTTTGCACAATTTCATACGTCAAGGCCAAGGCCTTGAGCTCCATAAATGCATAGTGCATGCTGGGAAAATGATATTTGGGCCAAGGAAGCCCAGATCTGCCCAAGGGGAGTGTGAAATTGGATAGATCTAAAGGATATTGAGCTGATGAATTCATATCTAAGTGAATGATTATGCATGAAAGTGAACAAGTATAGGAATCAATCAACCTGAATGAAAACGATGTATGTGGATAGAGTCGGCGTAACGGCGATTGTTAGTGAAAAAGTTGGTTAATGCATGCGACACTTGTGAAAGGAAATGAAAAACTTAAAAAAACACTTCTATGAGCTAAAACAAGTTAAAATTCTAGCGGTCATTCAACAAAATGAGTGAAACAAGACTCTTACAAGCTAAACAAACAAAAGCGACAAAAGAATTAGCAAAAGACTAGAAAAGAATGACTTACTCAGAAAATCAACGTCGATCATTCTGAAGGTTCCTTGGTCTCCTCAAGAATGTTATATATCTAATATCAAATGTGAAAATGATCTCTGGTAGGATTGATTAAATAGATTTGGTCAATTAAGGGTTTATGACACGAAGGCCAAAACTGAAGGAAAACATGACACTTGGCACAGTTTCAAAGATAACTTAAGTGTCTCCTTCGGGATGTTAAAAATAGATCCCTATTTCCTATGGATGCATTTTTTTTTCTTTTTTCTAGGAAAAATCTGCCATGCATTGTGTAGAGAGATTGCACACTTCTAGGAAGCATTGAGAAACTCTCTAGATCATGCACTGAGTAGCTTTTGAGGAAGAAGCTTCTGTGCAATTTCTGGGATGAGTGGCTTTGGAATGCCCCCCATGCTTTGCGTAGTTTTCTAGCTAAACGTTGGCTATCAATTGGCTCTAAGCAATTTTGAAGTTGAAGGCTCACTGTTAGCTTGGACTGCTCAATTCCCAAGAGCAAGGTTGGTTTCCCTCAAGGATTGTGCAGTTCACTAAGGCATGTCTGGAAGTAGATGAAAACCAAGTCAAGAGGTCAACTTTTGGGTTAGATAGTAAATCCACTAAGAAAAGTGTTATCACTCAGGTTTTCCCTAGGCTCCTGTAGGGATACGGCCGAGGTAACCACAAACCAATCTTTGGATTGCAACTTCTAGCCCACCTGCAATCAGAGAGGGATCTCTCTTGATGATTTAATTTTGTTGATGATTTTAGGCTAGCTTTTTGGTTCAGGGGTTTTTGTTTGTGTTTGGATGGAAGGAAAATGCTTTCAGGCAGAGAGGCAATTCATGAAGTGATAAGTTTCAAACCATTGGGCATGGAGTCATGGGTTAGGATTATCAGTGCATTTTCTTGGTCATAAGAGAAATATGAAGCAGGATAGCTGCTCATAACACAATCTTCAAACTAAAAGGATGAATTATATGTAAGGAATGAGAGGCACTTAAGAATCTCTCACTCAGCTTAATAGAGGGAAGGATGATCTCTATGTAGGGGCAATGAAGAATCCCTAGATAACTGTCTAAGGTTAGGGAAAACATGAGCCATGTGGAATTCATATTTATGCCTAAACAGAAGAAAACATAAAGAAACAACAGAAATTGAGCATAGAGTGTATTTAAACAAATTCTAAGCTAATCTTCTTTTCTGTTGTTTAGATGGTAACTTATGAATGGAAAACAGAGGTAAGAAGCACTTATTGAGTTATGCAACAGCACGAGAATTCCATAATCACTCTTCAACAGGTAAATATAGTGAACAATCCATTCTCCAAAGCTCATAAGTAGTCTTTGATTATAGAAACTATCAGGTATTACAGTGCGAGTCTCTCCTGGAGCAAAATCAGCTAAAGATAGCTTGTTGACCAACCAACCAACCCTTAATACAGTATTCAGGGCTGTCTTTCTAGTGCAAATATCTCAAACTATTTATTACAATTGACCTAAAGAAGGTCTACAAAAAGAGCTTTCTAAACCTAAAATTGTGCCAAAATTAAATGCAGGTAAATATCTATTAAACTGTGTCAGAGGTAGCTAGATCAAAAAGAGTGCAATGTGGCCCTTGGTGGCTCGATGCAGTACTGCTGGAATAACTATGCTTTGGGATTTGCAGTTCTGTTCTGGTGTGAGTTAAATGTGCAATAACCGTGATTTGAGAGTTTTGAGTGGCCTCACCCTTTTCTTTGACTTTACTGGAAGGTATTTAATTTTCACCTACTTTGGGCCGCTGTGAATATTTTCGCTGATACTCTTTGCCGCTACATTGATGGTCTTCGCCGCTTTCTGATACTCTTTGACGTTCTTTCTCTCTATAAATTTGATCTGATACTCTTTAATCTCTGTCTCTGGTCTCTTCCTATCTTCAAATCGGTTTAATTTGGCAAAATTGGGCACTTTCGGGCTTTTTCAGTGCAAAACGGGCTAAGGAATCAAAAGATTCCCTAAAGATTCCCCAATATGGCCTATTTCCCGTACTACTAATCGCGCATCGAAAACTACCTCCATTTCTCATTCCGGAGCTCCGAAGCTCGACTTTTGCTCTTGCGCAAATTTTCAGTTTTTTAGCTGCTGACGTTAGCAGTACGGCAGATGATGTCAGCATGTTGACTTCAGCAGTGGGGTCCTTTGGTACGGGTGTGACGTCAGCATGCTGACGTCATCAAGGTGACGTGGCAGTATGGTGGGGTGACGTGGCAGGGATACGTGGCAGGGTGACGTGGGCCGGGCGCAGGCTGGGTGAGGTGACGTGGAGGTGACGCGGCAGGGTAAGGTGGCACTCCTGTTACGTGAGGGGAGGGCGGTTTTGCCTGTGCATCGGACCACCTTTAGTACGGAGGTGGTTTCTGTCAGGGGTGACCCGATGCAATGGGAGGCCACCACCTGTCCCGGTGTATGACAATAAAATCGTCGAACGTCGGGTGGTAACCTACCACCATAATCAGGCGTGCGATGTGAAGAAGGACCGTCGGATCTGGGGAAGGCGATCCGACGGTTGACGAAAAAGGGAGATGCGTGGGGTTTAGTAGAATCACGCACACATTAAAGGCTTAATATTTCGCGGCACTGTGGGTTTTAAACTTTAGAAAATGGGAAAACTGTGTTTTGTGCGGTGGAAACTTATCAAACAAACATTAATAGTTTTCACAGAAGAAGGCGCGGGGGGGTTATTAGCATTTGGAAAGGGTTTCCTTAGTGTTTGGAAGGTGTCCAGACACTTGGGAGTGGAAATTTTTGTAGAGGGAGGGTTCTTACTAAAGTCCATGTGACTTAGTAATTCCCAGTGAAGTATTTATGGTTATATTTCAACCAGGGGGAGGGGATATTTACAAAAGGGATTATCTATATAGTTTTAGTATGGAGAGGGAAAATATAGGGAGTTAAATAATAGTGTCAGTAGTTAACATGGAGATGACAAGAAAGCGCTAAGCTTCAGAGATCTTAGGCTTCAAAGGGGAGATAGAACTTTATAGAGAAAGTATGGATTCTCTTTGAGTGAAGCAGATCTTCACCCAGGCTAATGGCATGAAAAATGATGGAACTAAGAGATATCAAGCAGATCTTGACCTCTTTTTTGGGGAAATTAGTTAATGATTTGGGGGAGATGGAGAAAGGGAAGTTAGTTATGTCTGTTTTGACCTCTTTCACATAAAACTGCCTGGTGATTGTGCCGTGAGTAGAGATGACACCCTGAAAACATAAAATTGATCAGAAATCAAGATTTTGCAACCTCAAAACTACCTACCCAGCCTACTTACCTAACATTTGTTTCTTCTTTGGGTTTGGGTGCATTTAGACTTGCAAACCCATCATTTTAATTTTTTCTTTTTATGCCTTCCTATTTACAAACTACCCTTTTTTCTTCCAAGGGCCCAGATTAAGCAGTTGGGATCCTTTGATTCTCTACCTATCTAAGAATCTGCCAAGATTAAGCTGTTTGGACAGATTTTCATTCTCTATATTCTAAAACAGGAAATTGAAACCTAGGGAGACCAAGATTAAGCTGTTTGGACCTCCCTTTAGCTGAAAATTGTACAAAACTGGAATGCCTTTTCAAAATTTGGAAAGCGGTTAGATGAACTCTGAGTAGCCTTCTTTTCTTGGTGACTGTTTAGCAAATATGGAGCATTGCAGCATGCAAAGTATGACATATTTGGCCTGTAAAATGTCAATCATGAAATATGAGTAACCTGCTGCAGCAGGAGGCTAACAGTGGCTCCACTTGGGGATGGATTTTCCTTGTGAGAAGTCAAGAATAACAGGTCAGATTGCCTTGATCCTTCTATCATGGTTGTGCTTTGAACTTGTTAGTGATGACTGTTGTATTGATTTGAACTTTTGGATTGGTAACAACTCTTTCATTCACTTGTGATGCTGTTAAACTGTAAAGCACTTCCTGCTTTCTTTTGCTTGCTTTAGCATCATGGATTCTTATAAAAATAAAATCAAAACGCTGATATATACAAACATTCTATGTACAGAATAAGACACCGCCTGCTCTTTTCAATCAAAAGGATCATTGTAGTGCTTTAGCATTCGTCCATTGACAGGGCCTTCTTTAGCTGTGCTTCCATCTGGAGATCTGAGAAAATAGGTATTATTGCCTTGCACAACGCTGATAATGTATGGACCTTTCCACAGAAAATCGAATTTTGCATGTTTGCCCTTGTCCTCTCTTCGTGAATCCCATCTTAGAACTTTGCTGCCCACCCAGAAATATTCTGCTTTAGCCTTCTTGTCAAACATCTTTTTGAGTTTTTCTTACAGTATTTGAGCTCTGTCGAAGACTTGCTCTCTGGTTTGCTGAAGATGAATGGTTTGATTAACTCTTCTCTGCATGTCATTCGGTTCAGCCTGAATTTCCTGCAACAGTTTAATAGTAGGAATGCCCAAAGATGAAGGAAATTTGGCTTCCATGCCATATACTAGTTCATAAGGGCTCATCCCAATGGATTTCTTGGTGGAAAGTCTAACTTCCCACAGAGCATTTGTGAGCTTCCTATGGCAGTTCTTTTTGCTTTCCTCCAGCAATTTCTTTATGATATTGATGAGGCTTTTGTTGGAAGATTCAGCCAAGCCATTACCTTGAGGGTAGTAAGCTATGGAGAGGCCTAAGGTAATGTGGTATTTATGGCAGAAGTTGATCATTATTTTGGATTTGAAAGAAACAACGTTGTCAGTGATGATCTTCTCAGGGCAGCCGAATCTAGAAAGGGTATTGCTCTCAAGTAATTGGATAATGGTGGAGTCGTTGGCTTGCCTACATGGGATGGCTTCAATCCACTTAGTGAATTTCATGCGGAAAGAGTTAATCTTGCAGACAAAACCAACCTCCCTGGAAGCCTAAGACTTTCTAGTGACAAACAATACAATTAAGAGCAATCCTTCTCTAAACATGCATTATCATACGAGAAACCAAGTGTTTTCGATCCTACCTGAAATCCAACACTGTTGTAGTAGTCTAGCCTCGTCGATCCAGATGAGCTCCTCCTTCACTTCAAAACCTGCATACACTAACAATCAAATGATTACATAACACCTGAATATCTCATAAAACAAAACATATTCAACATATAGACCAAGGAGTATATGAAACAATTCATTAATAACAAATCATTGAGAAGAATGGACTTATTTGTATTAATAGGAAACAAAAGAAACCATTACAACCTGTGCCTTGGTGTTGTGCAAGTTCCTCGCAGGGTCCAGGAAGAGTTTTCCTCTACTTTGACAAGCTCACCCACTTCCAAATGAAACAAGAAAGGATGGTGATCCCTCCTCACAAGCTTCTACAAGGAAGTCCTAATTCCAGCAGCATCTACCCTTTGGAATGTTCAGCTTTCAACCTCTCCTCCTCTGGTCCAATGCCTATATTTATAGTGTTCTAGAGGAAGTTATTCAGGTCCAACATCAATGGGATACTCCCTCTTTTGGATGGGGTAGCTCCACCCTTGATGGGATAAGTTCCTCTATCATAGGGATGCATGAACCATCTGGAGGCGCTCAATACACATCAAACAATCTTCTAGAATGTCCTAGAAGTGACCACAAGTAAATTTTTTAAGATGAAAATCGCGCCTTTTGACCTCTACAGGAGTACGCACCCATCCCTTGACTTATAGAGCGTACAAGTACATAGGTACAATGAGCTTGGGATGCGTACACGCAGGCAAGGTAGAGAGAACCTGCGTACCCAAAGACAAACATGATTTTTAATGACTTTCTCTCTTTCTTGAAGTTTGACATGGAGAGCAGAGGTATCAGGCTTGACAAGGAGGATAATATGACTATTAATGGAGATATTAACTGCAGATAGTCATGGTGACAAATTTAGTGTAACAGATTGCCCCCTAAAGTGCGAAGCCTGTAATAGATTAGGGTTTTATATCATCTAGGAAGGGTGAAGTACTTTATCATTTCAAGGATTATCTCGTGGAGAGCCTGGTCAGAATCTGCAATTTTCAACACAAAATACATGTATAAGATTATATCATCGCTGAGGTAGGCATTCCCATACTCAGATCAAAACTTTAACTAAGAGACTAACTACTCTGATACAGGAATTATTTCATAATACATCATAATCATAGACTCGTGTAGACACAGTATGGACGCAGCCATTTGTTTATAATTGGTCTACAATATAATGAATACAAAACTCCTCGTAGCCTAGATGGTGGAAATTAGATCCAGGGTCTTCATCTCTACTTCCCGAATTGGTACGATTCTAGCCATGCGAATAAATGAGTCGATGTCGAACATGGTAGAAACCACTTGATTACCAGTCAATGATGTAAACTGTTAACAAGCGTGAGAGAGACCACCAGTAATGTCAATGGTTCTCAAAGTACCCAGCACAATCATGAGATTTGAATGAATGAGTCGATGTCGAACATTTCATGGAATCCTTCGATCGCAAGTCAATGATGAAAACTGACGTCGAAGGCGAGAAACCTGCCATTGATGCATGAAGACTTCAAGGCACTGATGATTTCTAAGTCAACTTTCTAGATAATGTGCTGATGTCGATAGAAAGTGACCCGTCGCAGGCAAGCCCACAACATGAAATCATAGTTCAAGTTGAAGAAATGTTGTTGTAAGGACTAACTCAAGGATGATAAAATGGATGATAGGTATTTTGCAGTTGAATGTTTTGTTTACAGACCTCTTGAACACATAACGACAAAACAGATGGTTTGGTGAAGAATGGCTCAAAGTTAATTCCCATAACCCGGCTGAAGAAAGTCAATGAGGTTTGATCAACTGTGAGGCAAAGGATTTCCCAACCCAGGTGAATGAACAAGTGTCGTGTTCAAGAGTGGTAGTAAGGTTTTTCTGAGACAAAAGGATATCAAATAGGCTCATTCTTCTTACTTTTCCCCCACCATTTCTGGCAAGTACCTCTTTATTTTTTACAAGCTTGAGGAGGATAACATATGCTTGTTTGTAAGCTCATCCTTCGGATGAGTCCAACTTAGTTTTTGATTCGAACCCTAAGAAGGAGGGGTCCGTTCCTGTTTGTAATAGAACAGG
>APFE030350870.1:330559-342351 GCA_000404065.3 Pinus taeda
GAAATTGTTGGCCTTAGAAAAGAAATTGAGAAAACAAAGGCCCTTAATCTCAAATTTGTTAAAGGATCTGAAACTTTGGATGAGATTATCAATGTACAGCGTTCCCCTCTAATCAAGACAAGTCTGGGGTATAATGGAGAAGCATCTCAAGCTTCCACCTCCAAAAGCTATCTTGATGCAACAAGAAGGAGTGAGCAAAGGCCTAATAGAAATCATCGAGTAAATCAACGACAGTCTTACTCAAGAAAAAACAAAGACTATCAAGAAAATCGGGGGCATGCTACCTTAAGGACAAACAGAAGCTACAACCAGCCACAAGTAAAATCTTCCCAATTTTCTTCAAGAATGGATGTCAGTAGAAACTATAATCGGTTGGATGATAATTGCAGGAATTTCTTCAATGGCCAATGTTTCTCTTGCCATAACTTTGGTCACAAAGTAGCTCAATGTGTTTCCTATAAGACAATCATGACTAGAGAAGCTCAAAAACAAAGAAGTATGCCTGAAATCACGAAGAGGACCTATAACAACTTTTCTCCCCTTAAAAATGAAATTGAATGTTCCATTTGCAATAATTTTGGTCATGAAGATTCTGAATGCAGGAGCAGGTTTTGGAAGACAATTTAGAAGGAACAAACCTCATGTACGAAAACATGGAGAATGAAGGAACCACAACCAGAAAGATGTGGGATAGCTTTATATGCAGAAGGACAGGAAAATTGATGGTACATCAACAACGGATGTTCGAAGCATATGACAGGTGATAAAAAAAAACTTGAATCATATACTGCTTTAGAAAAGGGGAAGAAAGTTTCTTTTGGAAATGATACCCCTGCAACCATAAAAGGAAAAGGAATTGCTCAATTGAAAGAAAAGGTCAAAGCTGGAAATGTTTTGTATGTTGATGGCTTGAAGCATAATCTATAGAGTGTCAGTCAGATGTGCGATAATGGAACCGAGGTAATATTCCGATCAAATGGTTGTAGTGTTTGTGATCTTGATACAGGAAGAACAGTAATCAAAGGCAGAAGAAGTCCAAATAATCTATACATATTTAAAGAAGGAGAACAACAATGTTATTTGAGCAAGAATGATGAACACTGGTTATGGCACCGGAGGTTGGGGCATCTAAGATTTTTACAAATAAGGAAAGCATGCAAACACCAGGTTGTTCGTGGTCTTCCAGATATCAAAATTCCAGACAACACCATATGCAAATCATGTCAGTTTGGAAAGCAAACCAGAACTAACTTCCCTGAGAAGGAAGGATAAGCCAGCAGGCCTCTTAAGCTACTCCATACAGATGTATGTGGTCGATTTAAGACAAGGTCTCCTTGAGGAGAAGAATACTTTATATTATTCATTGGAGATTTCTCCAGGATGGTTTGGATAGGACTTATGAAGCACAAGGAAAAAGCATTCGAAAAATTCCAATCTTTCAAAGCCTTGGTTGAAAATGAATCATATTACAAAATTAAGTGCCTCGGGTCCGACAGAGGTGGGAAGTTTACCTCAAATGATTTTTTCGATTTCTGTGAAGAACATGGAATAAGAAGGGAATTCTCTACAGCTAGGACTCCTCAGCAAAATGGAGTGGTGGAAATGATGAACAGAACAGTCCAACAAATGGCTCGAGCTATGCTTGATGAGTCTGGAACTCCCGCAACCTTCTGGGGTGAAGCTGCATATGCTGCGGTTGTTATTCTCAACAAAACAAATGTCCGAGTGAACAACACTCAAACTTCGCATGAGCTCTGGTATGGTGAGACTCCTTCGGTAAAGCATTTCAAAATTTTTGGGAGCAAAGGCTATATTAAGAATACTGATGAACAGCTTGGCAAACTTGAACCCAGAGCAGATGAAGGTATTCTCCTTGGTTATTCTCCCTACAGAAAAGCGTATAAGTGTTATAATAAAAGACTTGGAAGAATTGTTGACAGCATTGATGTAGTGGTTGATGAAAAGGGATACATCCCTAGGCAAGTAAATCATGAAAATATCGAAGAGGATGAAGACTGCTCTCCAAATCAAACAGATGATGAAGAAGAGACCCATGAAGAAGAAACCCATGAGGAGGCAGAGGAAAAAATAAGGATAGAAGAAAAGACTCCTTCCAGATATGTTCAAAAGAATAATCCAGAATCACAAATTTTGGGGCAAAAGGAGGCAGGTGTTCAAACAAGAAGAACAATTGCAAAAGCCTTAAGCTATTTGGCATTGCTCTCCTCCACTGAACCACAAAATGTGAAAGAGGCATGCAAAGATGAATGCTGGGTCAAGGAAATGGAAGAAGAACGTGAGCAGATCGAAAAGAATAACACTTGGGAGTTGGTCCCTAGACCAAAAGATAAGAATGTCATAGAGACAAAATGGATCTTCAAGAACAAGTTGAATGAAAATGGGGAAGTTATTAGAAACAAGGCTAGACTTGTTTGTAAAGGGTATGCTCAACAAGAAGGAATAGACTTTGAAGAAACTTTTGCTCCTGTTGCTAGACTTGAGGCCATCCGAATGTTCCTTGCTCTCTCAAGCTTTCAGAAGTTCAAAGTATTTCAAATGGACGTGAAATCAGCTTTTCTAAATGGAGACTTAGAAGAAGAAGTGTACATTGAGAAACCAGATGGGTTCATTCTTGGGAATGATCCAAATCTTGTATGCAGATTAAAAAAGGCTCTCTATGGTCTTAAACAGGCTCCAAGGGCTTGGTACTATCGTTTGGACAATAACTTCATCAACAAGGATTTTCAAAAGGATCAGTAGATAGAAATCTCTATATAAAAATTGAAAATGACAAATTGCTAATACTTGTTGTGTAAGTAGATGATATTATCTTTAGCAACAATGAAGAAGCTATGAGTCAAAGCTTTGTCGTGGTGATGCAGAAAGAATTCAAAATGCCTTTGCTTGGAGAACTGACATACTTTCTTGAATTGCAAATCCAAAAAAATGAAGGCAGTATCTTCTTATTTCAAATCAAGCACCTCAAGCAGATTCTGAACAAGTATGGCATGGAAGATTCAAAACCAATATGTACTCCTATGGTTACAGGATGCAGTCTCAGTGCAAATGATGAATCAGCAGTAGTGCATCAGCCAACCTATAGATCCATGATTGGAAGTCTATTTTATTTGATAGGTACATGACCAGACATCATGCACGCAGTGGGAATAGTTGGAAGATTTCAGGCAAATCCTAAGGAAACTCATCTTCAGGTAGTAAAGAGAATTTTCAAGTATCTTCAAGGAACTCAAAGCCATGGCTTATGGCATCCTAGAGATACAGATCTCACTCTTCATGCTTATACAGATGCAGATTGGTCTGGAAGAGTGGATGACAGAAAAAGCATAAGTGGTGGTGCATTCTCTATGGGTTCCAGATTAGTATCTTGGTTCAGCAAGAAGCAGAGTTCGATTGCTTTATCTAAAGCTGAAGCAGAATATGTAGCTGCTGCATCTTGCTACACTCAACTCCTTTGGATGATGCAAACCTTGCAGGACTTTGAAATCACTTGTACACCACCTATCTCCATCTTATGTGATAATACAAGTGCAATCAGCATTTCAAAGAACCCATTCATGCATTCAAAGACAAAGCACATACTGATCAAGTATCACTTTCTCAGGGAAAAAATGATTGAACAAAAGGTCAAGTTGGAGTATCTTCCTTCTAAGGAACAAGTTGATGATATTCTCACCAAACCTACCTTTTCCCAGGGAGACCTTTGAATACCTCAGGGAAAAGTTGGGAGTAGTTGATGCATCATCTTGCTGTTAAAACTTGTCTATTTTAGAGAAAAATGGGTGTGCGCGAGTTGCTTGAGGAGGATCCGCGTACATACGTCGGTTTGTCAGAGATAGTTGCGTATATGGAGGCTTGATGGATGTCAGTAGGGACAGGCTTTGGTTGAAGATAGCCTGATATGGGTTTGACAGAGACCATCTGGCACAGGTTCAGGGGGATCAGATAAACTTTTAATGATGCATTATTGGCATTATCTTAGAAGCTTTTGGTTCTAGTTCACAGTTGTTGTTGGTTTCAGGTGGAACGAAGGCAGAGAAAGAATAGAAGCAAATCAGGGTTGCTGATATGAATGAGATTGCTTATAGTCAGGGGGAGCATGAACAACACACTTCAGCAGAGCAGAGATTTCAGTAGGTACTCAAGGGGAGTATGGGCAGCAGAATGTTTCTCTAGGAAAGAGGTTATCTTGGTTTGCCCTTTGCCCTTGATGTCAAAGGGGGAGAGTGATTGGTTGTTGTTGCCATCAAGTCCAAAGGGGGAGATTGTTGGCATTATGATACATATGTTGTACTTGATGGAAACCCTCTCATCTCAGATGATAAATCATAGTGCAACAGAGTTCACGCACTTTCATGAAGATAAAAGTTTATTTCATGTAGAGAAAAGTTCACACACTTTTATACGGAGAAAAGTTTATTTCATGTAAAAAGTTCACGCACTTTTATGCGAAGAAAAGTTTATTTCATGTGGAGAAAAGTTCACGCACTTTTATGCGGATAAAAATTTATTTCATGTGGAGAAAAAGTTCACACACTTTTATGCGGAGAAAATTTTATTTCACGTAGAAAAAAAAAAAACACGCACTTTTATGTGGAGAAAAAGTTTATTTCATGTGGAGAAAATTTCATGCACTTTTATGTGGAGAAAAAGTTTATTTCATGTGGAGAAAATTTCACGCACTTTTATGTGGAGAAAAAGTTTATTTCATGTGGAGAAAAGTTCACGCACTTTCATGGTTGGTTCATGGTATTGGTCCGACAGTTTTTTTGATCCTATGGTTTTGGTCCGTGGTATTGCATCCAAAAGTGTTGATCCCAAGTATTGGGTTCATGGTATTGTGTTATTATGGTTTTGGAGCGTGGTATTGTGAAAGGCCTAAGTCTATAAAAGGGGAAGGATATCATTTGGAAAAGCATCATCTGAATTGTTATTGAATATCTGATAAAGTGCTAGATCTGGAATACTGTGATTGGGTTATGGTGCAGATCTGGATCTGAATAAAGGAGGAACCTGAATGCAAGGAGAAGGATAAGTTCTATTGATGGGTCTTAATCTTTAAGCTTTAATTATAGTATTTTGGGTTTTGGGTTTAGATTTGGTGTGTGGTTACAGTTACTGTGATTTGGATACAGCTGTCAAAGAAGTGTCTACTTGATTCAGTGCTAATTGGTGAAAAGGAGATTGTTTGATGCAGAAATTCTTGATGATTGATTGATGTTCATGGATCCAGTCTAAAAAAAAAATATGAAACATGGTCCCTGGAAGAAAGAAAATGTTGTAGCCTTCTGTAGGCCAGCACCTACCTACTAGTATCTTGGCTAGTGCAAGAGCTAAGGGGGTTGTAGCTCCCTTCCAGGAGAGTCTGGAAAATGAGAGAGGGTTGTAGCTCTCTGTAGGTTGCAGCCTGCGTACTGGTAAAGGAATGCACCAGTACAATTGTAAAAAGAAGTTTCTAATTGAAATAAGATAGAGACATATTGCAACAGGTGGTTTTCACCCACATTGGGTTTCCACCTTATATCATGGTGTTCATGTGTGTGGCTTATGTGTAATGATATGTTCTATTTTACTGCACCTATTGACTGTTAATATGGTTGATAATGTTCTAATGCACTCATTAAGGATCAACTAACTTAATCATAAGAAGTTGTGGAAGTAGCATATATGAATCTGAATATGGAAATGCAAATGTTTTATTGATGTGATAATACTGATTCACCCCCCCTCTCAGTATTATTTCCAACAAGTCCATGTCACCATTCGAAATGAGTGTACCATCATTAAAAGAGTTTTCATCATTGTTTCATGTTCCAATGGGTCATTTTACACCTTGTTGTCTTTCAGTTGTGCTTAGGTAAGGCTCATTTCCCTCTCCTAGGGTTTTTGTTTCTGAGAAAAAAAAATGAATTTGGAAAAACTGTGAGAGGTTTTTGTCCAAAAAAATCCAAGGAAGAAAAATCCCCTTCACTTTTTACACAGGTGTCATGGTGTTAGAGAAATGTCAAAAATACAGTTGCCTCAAGAGTGTTGCTGGACCTTTGGAGTGACCTTGGGAAACTCAATATTTCTCCTAGCCTGGTTGGCCAAATGACTTTCTTGATGAGTCAAATGATAACTAGACACAAAGAGCTTTCAAATAAGCTATCATTTGTTCAATTTGGTGTTGAGGAAGACTTTAGAAAGTTGGCTGCAACAACACTCTGCATTTAGGTAGCCTCATTTTGCACATTTTGACTAGTCTTGGGAGATTTGACTTTTGACAGGAAAATGAACTCCAAATTGAAAAATTCAAGATTTTATGGAAAGTAGACTCGAAAAGGTTTCAAACGGGCTATCCTACACCCAATTTGGACACTGGGACAGCCTCACAAACTGGGTCTAAAAGTGGCACTATGCATAGAATCAGTGGCACTGCGCATAGAAATTTTCAACACAGGAAATTGCAATAGCACTGTGCTTTTGACTGGGACAGTTTTTGGAGAAATGGCTTACATATTCATATTCATCATGATGAGGAAATCAATCCCTAAAATATTTAGCAAATTTTGAGAAAATATTGGTCACCTAAAGGTCAAAAAACCATCAAAAAATGACCTCTCTGCCACTTTTTGGACACACAAGAAGAAGTCTTATGAGATTCCACTTTTGAGGGGGAAAATTACCTCCAAATGAAAAAATTCAAGATGTTCCAAAAACTAGATAGTAATAACTTTCAAAAAAGCCATATTGGACTCAATTTGGTCAAGGGGAAGGCGTCCAAAACTGGTTCTGAAGTGGTGCTGCGCATAGGATGAATTTTGCCAGTTTTGCTCAGAATCCAGTTTTCACCTAGTTATTTCACAAATTGACTTTTACTCTCATTGTGGATGAATTTATGAATGTAAATGATGCTATGTTATTTAAATTTAATTTTAAAATGACTCTAGATGGTAGATACTTCATTGTGAGGTGGTTTGGGGGTAAATGAATCAGTTTCCTTGGTTTTAGAGGCACATTGTTCCACTGCCTATATTCATGTTCTTAGTTTAGATATAGTTGAAACCACCCCTCTTCTCATGGATTCAACCCATGATGGATAGCATAGATTGTTTGATTCCTGTATTATGTACTCTCTTATTCATTTGTAAATGTTGGACTCTTTTGGATGTTCTGAGCTACATTATACATCTCTACAACAGTTTGGCAAGGAAATAAACCAAGATTTGCAACTATTTTTGTGGGATTCTTGTGGTAATGTGTTTCTGCATTGTTTATCCTTCTGTCATTAGTTTTTCTCATCTGTCATGTGTGCAAACATCTTATTCATTCTTCTAAACTAAATGAAATCAAGATAGATAAGTAGAATACATTGGTAACAATGCTCTGCCTTGGGAATACATTTAGTTTTTTTATGTTTTCAATTGTTTGAAGAGGACTCATGATCTTTGTATGACCTCCTCAGCCCCTCACCAGTCTTAGACCTACCATCTGACTCAAATCCAAGTGCTAAAACACTTACCTACCTCGCCCCACAGAACACCCTGCATTCCTGACTTGATTTCCCGGACCCAAAGTTTCCTGCTCCATTTGATCCAACAACAAAACCATCAAAATCAACCAAAAAACCTAGAGCCACTATACCTAGCCTAAAATCCATATTTTATCTAGTCATCTTGACTAAGTTTCACAAGGAGAGAGCCCTCTCCTAACCTGGTAGGGCTAGCTACTAGGTTAAGCATGGTTTGTGGTTACCCTAGAATTGCCTCCCTTTAGCCTGAGGTCAATCTAGGCTCTAACAGGTGGACCTTGCAAAAATTGTTTTAATTATCAACTTGGATATGCCAAAGAACATGATGGAACTATACGTGACTCTAGGGCATACTAGTTATTATCAGAAGTTCATAAAGGCCTATGCACAGATCACTGCACTGATGGAAAAAATATTAAGGAAAGATGTTACCTTTTGTTGGGATGATGAACGTCAAAAGAGACTCGACATCTTAAAATAAAAAATGGTCACTGTGTCAATCCTGGTCTTTCCAGATTGGAAGAATGAGTTCCACGTTCATGTAAATGCATCATGAATAGCTTTAGGGGTTGTCTTAGCGCAACCAGGAGAAGGGGATATCAATCACCCCATTGTATTTGTGTGTCAGAAGTTATGTAAGGCAGAAAGGAATTATTCCACCATGGAATGAGAGGGCTTGGCTATGTTGCACCCACTACAAAAATTTAGGCATTACTTATTAGGCATGCATTTCAAGACGTTCACAGAAGATTCTACACTGAAGTACTTGGTGAACAAGCCTGTGCTAGGGGGGAAGATCTACATGTGTTTATTATTGTTCCAAGAGTAATATTTTGAAGTAATACTCAAACTAGGATGATTGAATGTTGAGTTGGATCATCTGTCCAGAATTGAGATGGATGAAGAACCAACAAACATTGAAGAAGGATTGCCCAATGTGCAGCTCTTTGTAGTAAGGGTTGTTGATGATCATTTTTTCGATATCATTTACTTTCTTTCTACCGGAGTAGTCCCTACAGAGTATATGAATCAACAAAAGAAGTAAATCTCTGATAGCTAGACATTTGTATAAAATGGGCCCTGATGAGATATTGCACAGATAGGTCCCTAAGCATGAAAGACATAGTATTTTGATAGAAGCACATGGTGGTGTCGCAGGATGACACTATGCAAGAAAATCCACCGCGCAAAATATTTTAAGAGTGGGACTATGGTTTCCCACATTACACAAGGGATTCCAAAGAATATTGTAGTGTTTTTTATGTCTCCCAGAGGACCAGAAGACCGCCAAGAAGGGACGAATTGTCGTTGAATCCATAAAATACATTGAAGGCTTTTGATGAGTGCACGATTGATGTTTCTAGGCCGATCAATCCACCAGGAAAGAAGACTTGTTAGCGATACATTATTACCACAATGGATTATCTGACTAGGTGGGTTGAAGCATAACCAGTAAAGGATTACATCACAACCACTACTACACAATTCATCTTTGAATATATCTTGTCGAGATTTGGGTGTCCAAAGATCCTGATGAAAGACCGAGGATCACAGTTCCTACACAGCACTATTGAATCATTAATAGAGGAATTTTGGGTACATAATCAGAAGAGCATGCCTTATCATCCTTCGGTGAATAGCATGGATGAGGCTTTCAACAAAATTTTCGAAAGAGCTCTAACTAAAATATGCAACGTCAACAAAAATGATTGGGATGTGTTCATACCAGCAGTTTTATGGGCATACAAGGCTACTTGCAAGAAGTTGATAGGACAAAATCCATTTATATTGGTTTATGGACATGAAGCCATAATTCCTATGGAATACATAGTACTGATTCTTAGAATTGCCGCTGTCATGGACATGGAAGACAATGACATTATGGAGGAGATATTGGAACAAATTCTTGCACTCAAGGAAGATCCGTTTATTGTAGGATTTCACCAACAAGCGTAGAAAGCGAGGGAAATGGCCTAGCATGACTGCCATATTAAGCGGAAAAAATTCAAGAATAGATACTTAGTTATGTTGTATGAAAGTAAGTTCACAAGGTTCTCAGGAAAATTCAAAATGCATTGGTTGGGACCATACGTTGTCAAGGATATCTCAAATAGTGGTGCAGTTTAGCTCACAAATTTGAATGGAGAATTATTTCTTGGGTGACTAAATGGTAGTAGCTTGAAAATATACAGGGGTGGTTCCTGTTGAGGGATTTTATCCCCTAGGGCTTTTGGCTGGAACCTTAGTAGACTGAAAGTTGTCTAAACAAAGAAACATGCACACACACAGCCATTATGCTAGCGAAAGCTAATTCTAAAGTAAGAAGGACGTACCTTAGGTCCTACGTTCAGGTAGTTCCTCAAGGGTCCAAACCCTTCTTCACGTCCCTTTCGCTCCTTTGCCCTGCAAAAACAACAATTCTAAAGAATGCAACAGTATATGGACAAAGATTTATACAAAAATCATCTTTATGTTATACAAGAAGGAAGTCAGTTATGAACTTCTAAACATCCATTCAAACATGAAATTCAAACATGAACATCATAAACATAAAGAAGAAGCATATCGGGAATCAAGACGTGTTTCTTTATTATAGACAAATAGAAAGTACAAAAAGAGTAATATCACCTGAGCAACCTTTGCAGGCTCCAAGCACAGCCTCCTTCCGGATCCGTCCCGCCTCAAGCCTCTAGCATATCTCCTTCCAAGACTCACTCCATGATGCCATAACTAAGGGATTAACATCAAATCACAAGGAAACAAGGGTTTCCTGTACAAATGGGGGAAGTGCAGAAGGCACAAGGGTCTTCAGACCTGATCAGGGGGAAAATCTCAGTATAATAACCTTTCTCTCTCTTCTCTCCTCCCTTAGGCCTTCCCTTTGGTGTCTTTTTATACCAATTCCAAAGTAGTTTTTAGTTAGGAATTGGTTGGGAACAGTTGAGGCCACGGGCACTAACAGGTGATCAACAGGTAAAACCTGCGATCTCCGCCCGAAAAAAAGGAGTTTTATATTTTTTTAAGTGTTTTAATACATATACGTAGGTTGGGTATATATCCACGTATACACGCATTTAACTCAGGGCAATGTCGCGTACAGGGAATAAAACACTGTTTTTTAGATTTTGGACCAGGTCTGGAAGGAGGGGTTTCCCTAGGCCATGAGTGAAGCATCACAAACCATAATAGTGAGATTTGGAGCTATAACAGATGCCCCCTAATATATGAGGTCAAAAGGGGTACATGATGGCCGAAATATATTAAGCAAGTACATGGAAAGGAAATCTGCCAAAAGTCGAGGAGTACTTCACCAACATTTAGCCTGCCAAGCCACAAAAGAAGATCAGAAAGAAACACCGTCTGAGGCGGGCATACCCATGCTCAGAGAAAGAAAAGCATGTCCGCATATCAAGTATAAGCGGATCCACTAAGTATACAAGTATAAATGACTGGAAAATACATAATGGATCATCTGATCATGATCGAACAAGTACATGTATGAATATCACACATAAAACTGTCAATGATGTTGGAAGATACAGCGGATCACTGATATCAAAGACTGATCCCAAAGGTACCAACTGAACATGATGGAAAAGGATGGTACTACACTGCAAACTCAGGTGTCAGCATATAGAATGTCGCCATGAGTGACTGCAACATATAAGGTTGAATGGTATCAACTAGCAGCAACAGGAGCAACTGTCAAGTGAACTAATGAATGCTGATACAACCTGAGGTCTTCACCGACCGCCGTGGTACATTTCTACACCATGGGAATAAATGATATGATGTCGACCATGTGATAAATCGTTTGATTATCGGTCATTGATGTATACCGTTAACAAACGTGAGACTACTCACCGATAATAATAATGAGCGTCAAGGTAACCAGTACAAACTAACAAGTGCGAATAAATGAGCTGAAGTCGAACACCTGTAAGAATCTATCGATCAAGAGACAATGATGGTTTCCCACTGTCGATAGCGAAGGATCTGCCACTAATGACTCCAAACCCCAAGGTACTGCCAAATGGACTCTAGATCTTTGCCCCAGAGCAATGAGTCGGAGTCGATAGGGAAAGATCCGCTAGAAGGAAGGCATTAAGGCATCCTTCATCAATCTAGCGCGAGTGTAACCAGTAGGCCAATAATGTGGAAGGAATCGGACGAAGAAAGATGTAGTAACCGAACCGAGGTACGTTTCCGGCGTACACAAGATGTAGCTAGCGCACGGCAGAAACCCTCTGAACCAACCAATAAT